>VMKM01001180.1:0-171800 GCA_008360985.2 Macquaria ambigua | reverse complement strand
CGCCCTCATATCCCATCAATGCTTATTATTAATTCAACTTCTTCCCGTAGTTGTGTGCTTTCTCTCCTCTCTCTCTCTCTCTCTCCTTCTGTTGCTTTCTGCAGGTGTTTCTGACTCCGGAGCTGTAGAGTCTGGATCTATGGTTGCACCTGCTGCCCCCGTGTTCCCGCTCTACACCCACTGCTGCTATTGCTGTTATTGTTCTTATTATTAGTATTGCTATTATAATATTGCTCTTAGTATTATTTCTGTTGGTGTTATCATCAATACCATTACCACAGCTATTACTTTACATCCCTATGTAGAACTGTATTGTGCTGCTGTATGTTCTCTTTCCTCCTGCTCTCTCTCTCCCGCCCCCCCTTCAACCCAACCGGTCGAGGCAGATGACCGCCCACCCGAGCCTGGTTCTGCTCGAGGTTTCTACCTGTTAAAAGGGAGTTTTTCCTTGCCACTGTCGCCTAGTGCTTGCTCATGGTGGGAACTGTTGGGTCTCTGTAAATATAAAGAGTCGGTCTAGACCTGCTCTACTCGAAAAAGTGCCCTGAGTGCCCTAACTTTGTTATGATATGGCGCTATATAAATAAAACTGAATTGAATTGAATTGAATATACTCTCTCTGTGTGTGTGTGTGTGTGTGTGTGTGTGTGTGTGTGTGCGCGCCTGTATTTCAGTATAAACCTACTCTTGTTCCACTGCCGTGAATGATGTCCTCTGGTGTGTCATAGATTTGACTCTCCATCTGAACAGTCTGTTTCTTCTCATGGCTCACTCGGACACGGAGGATCCTGAAGTTGCTGCCTCCTAAATCCAACGCAATGAAGTCTCCCTTCTCTGTCGAGACAGAAAAAGTGGGAAGATAGGGAGGGACAGGAAGAGAAAAGAGAGAGGGGAGAAATGTCAATTAGCAATTGACATGGCCATAGACTGTACGTTGACATTTTAATTTGTAGCAGATGGGTTTTCTTCATTAAATAGAACAAAGTTTCAGCATTAGTGTTTTACCGAAGAACACATTTAACTACCAGAGCTCAGGACTTTACTCAACAAGAAGACATACATTATCAGTACGTCTTCCTTGTGTTAGCTTAGCAAACAAATACAGCTCTCACTACTCTACAGTGAATTACTGTCACACAGGGTGTGTTATCTATAAGCAACACGAGGAACAAGTATGGAGAGATAAAGCTGTTTCAGATATATTTTATCAGAAGTTATGTCTTGTCTTTGGGCTAAAGTCATCTATTAAATCCTCCAAATACAAAAAAGCAGTAAGTCAGTAAATAAATGCATAGAAACTAAGGTTTGCAGTGTATCCATGCATTTCTTATGCATGCATTATGTGTTTCTTCGTGTGTGTATGCTGGTGTGTATACTGTAAGTTTGCTTAAATCTTTTCTGCAAGATCAACTTCCTGTATGGTTATTGGTTAACGATTGCCCAACCCCACCAGAGCCAGATATGCTTTTGCTAGAAAATTAAACTGTCATTATACAGCTGAGAAAAAAAACAGCAAACCTAGAGGTGAACCGACTTCATTCAAACTGATACTGTTAAAAAGCTGTGAGATAATCATTAAGTCTTGAACACTGTAAGCAGTTACTGTGTCTAGTAAATATAATCTGCATGGATGAAAACTAGTGTGTAAAAATGTTTTTTAATGAGGTGGCAGAAAGAAGCCTCTACTTGATCTTAACCCCAATCCTAACTCATAAGAAAACACACACACACACACACACACACACACACACACACACACACACACACACACTGGATAATTTGACCCTGTGTGTGTAGATTGAGTGTGTTGCTGCGATATATATGTAGTTCATGGTCACTTGTCAGTAGTAGTGTAGTTTAGTCCTTCTGTCTGAATTGGGAATATAATTGGTTGATAGCCTTCTTTGCTTATCATGGTTCATTTGTTATAGGACACAGAGAGCGTACTGACCTTTGAACCCGGCAGTACCCCCTAACTCACTGCACACACAGTCTGTCTCCTTCTTATTACACTGTTTCCTTACAACTCTTATGCCTTAGTGATCCAGTACAAACAAAGCAAACTGTGACTCTTCACCTCGAGTACACATTTAGAAAGTATTAACAAGACGTCCAACATGTCAGAAAGTTCTTGTTTAGAGTTTAAAGTAGGGAGCCCATTGATTTGTATATCAATTACTTTACAAATAGGCAATCTTTACATGTGTTGAAGAAAAGAGTAAAATCCAACCCAAGGTTTGCTGTGATGGAAGGGAGGTTTATTCAGTAATCTGGAAAACGGTGAGTCATAGTGTCACAGACCGGGTCTGGAACAGAAGACTGACCCCGAGCAGAGGGCTGAGGGTCATTTATATAGGGTTAACAAAGAGTGGTCAGACACTATGTAAATTATGGGTGGTGGTTAACAGACATATGGTACAGGATGCAGGAACAAAAGGAGGGGGGTGACATTTCCATATACAATAGGTGAGGAGGAAAGGAAGCCAGGTGACATTAAAACATGAGATGCACACCAGGTAAGAGGAAAAGAGGGGTGTCAAGGCTACTATAATCATGAGATGCGAGCGAGGATGATCAAGGGTCTAGTAGGACAGTGTCAGCAGGGGTCAGGAGACGAGGGGTAGAAGAACAGCAAATTCTCAGACAGTCAATATACAACTGGGGCATCTACACTAGTAAGAATATTTTTGTATTCTTCCACACATGCTTTCCTAAAGTTGTTGTCAATGATTGTAGATGATGATTAAACATGTAGAAAAGCTACATTATGTTGTTTTTGAGTAAAGGTTATTATTATATTAGAAACTATTTAACCTTTACCAAGCAGTGTAATTTCACATTATTATGATCTTGTGCCGCAACTTTTTGTGCAGATCAGAGGGTCAGGTCAGTGGTGCAGACTGACTGATAATCTATCTGAATGTAATCTAAAGGAAGCAGAGACGATCAGTAAAACAATTCTTTGGCAGTGTTAGTTGCTGCGAACAACAGGGCAGTTTGCAATCATGGTTTTAAAATAATGAGAAAACATAAAATATGTCTTTTGAATTCAAGTCTTTTCTAATTATTTCAGTCAGTGGGAACAGAGAGAAGCGAGAAATAACACTGTAATTGTTATTTCCATGGTGGTATCTGTGCACATTTGACAATATAGTAGATAATGAAACGTATTGTAGTGGCTCACAGTAGGAAGATGGCAAGACATTACCTGTCTTTACCACCGATTTATCCAGTGAAGAGAGCACGGGCTAATTCCTGCTCTCTCCAACCAGACAGAATAATAATCCCATAATTCAGACTAAATATATTAAGTTCAATCATTTGTAACTTTAGGACTCTGACTTTCTTTGTCACTGTCTTCTCTAACAATGGCAGCAGGATTAGAGCTAATCTCTGATGTGTGTATCTGGAGGTACAGCTCTCACATTGTAGACTAAAGTAGATTTAAGATTTCTTTTGGGACAACCTCTGTTTGCATGTACGGGAGAGCGAGAGAGTGAGGGAGAGAGAGAGAGAGCTTGCCATTAATATTCAGCTGACTAAGGTCATAAAATCTGTCTCTCAGTTACGATGGATGGACACTGTCCTCTCCAAGTACAGCACGTACAAGATATGAACAAATTCTGACTCATATTCACGTGAGTTATCTCAAGTGGTTTTAAATGTAATCTAACTATGCAGGCTGTGGCGATCAGCACTGTTGGCTCACTGGTTTAGATCACAGCACCAGAACTGTCTGTATAAGGCTTGCGTGTTTGACCTGTGTTACTGTGATTACATCTGGTTTCCTCCTACATGCCAAAGACAAGCAGATCAGGTCAAATGAAGATTCTTCAGAAATGTGACTGTGACTTCCTGCCACGGGTGTTTCCTGTGTGTTTCCTGACCCAGCAACTATGAAAAACACACTTTTGAATGATTTTGAGTGTAACTCTACCCAGACCAGAGTGGTATTAGTCAAAATGCATTTTGTTTAGCTTCTGTTACAAAACAGTCCTTCCTGTCTCTGTTGTGTCAATACCTTTATTATTAGGATGAAGCAGAAGTAGGCTACATGCAGTGAAAGGCCAAGAAAGAGGAGAAGAAAATGCTGAATTTTCCCTATGTTACAAGTCATTTTCATAGATAATTTTCTCTTCATAGGCTTCTCCAAATTTGGGTCCAAGGCTCCTTGTTCATCCTTTAGCAAGAATAACAATTTTCAGAGCTGACTGTGCAGCCTGACTTTTGTTTGTCCATTCATACAGTGATACAATAGGCTGGTTTGGATATTGATTTCATCTTAGGAAGTGCTCAGGTAATCCAACCATGGTTACAGTACGGTTTAGAGGTACTAACCTGAACCATCAGGAATTGACCGCACAAACGTTGGCAGCATCTTCAGCACAGCCGTGGGGTTAGTGTCCTGACCCAGTCCTTTGACCAGCTCCCTCCGAAACCGCTGCATGATGTCCTGTAACGTCTCATCAGAGAAACGCATGGAGTACAGGTACTTATCGATCTGAAAAGAAACAGCAGACAAAAGAACAGAAGCATAAATCTTCTTAATCTTAAACATTAATCATCGATCTGTAACAATACTAATATCCGTATGTCACATATTAACATCCACACACACACACACACACACACACACACATCATTATCCTGATCAATTCAGTTTATAATGGAAGTAACTGAGATTTACTGGATTTGCTAATGACATAGCCTTTATTTTCTGTAATGATGATGATGCAGCGACGACTAACTCCCATCCCATAATGTTTTTAGTCATCCATAAAGATAATTCACTTCCTGAACTGACTGAAATAAAACTAAATTGATCCCAGCCCTGCTTAACCCAGAAATGAATCATAGCCACAAAACAAAATGACTGTTTTTATATTGCTTTATTGCAAAATAACTGCATGTAATCGTGGGTGGTTCTTTGATTACACCTGTCATGCTGTGATCATATTGCACAGTTAATATCTAATGAAAGCTATATCAGTGTGACACACAGCAAAGCCAGGATGTACTCGGTGCTGTTATCAAGCCAATATTCCACAGAAGAGTGTTCCTTGTGACTTTATTATGGGTATGACAGTGGGAGGCAAATAAATAACAGGGGAAAAAGTCACAAACTGATGGTCTGGTCACCGTAAAGGTAACAGTAGGACCAAATCCAGAGATAAAGCACAGCTAGGAGCGCCTTAAATCAGCACGTCTGGACATACTGTACATCTTGAGCGGACAGATTGCCTGTTGAAACCGAGCACTGTCGCAGATACAGCACACAACAGGCTGAGCTGTCTGGCCTTTCAGGAACAGGATGTTAAACAATCCTGGTGAAATCCATTGTTGCATCACACTCTGTGATGAAGCAAAGGATTACTTTATTCACGAGTGTGACACACCAAGAGCAGAATATTACAGACTCATAACTCTGGTTAAATGTCACGTTCATTATGACTTGACCATAACTGGATTATCATCAGTCTGTTTCATGACAATGACTCCCAGAATATGTGAGACACATATAAAATACTCACCGGGTCAGCCCAGTTCACACAAACACGCTCACATGATTCAATATTCACACACAAACAATGCTTGTATGTACTGTGACGTCCATTTGATAATTTACTCGTTTTACTCATTGTAACAGACATCAGACTGGAACGTTGTAACTTCCTGTTTTAGGTGCCACACATTTATTGTATTTCCTATACAGCTCTGGTCTTGACTGGTTCAGGACAATACCAGTTTGGGTGTGAGTGTACTTACAGGAAGGAATTTACATCTGCTGGCCTCATAAATGGATTTTATAGTAAAGAAAATATTTGTGCAGACACTAAAGGACAAATCCAGTGTTTTTGTCATAAAGGTTACAATCAGCTGACATTTACCTTATTGTACATATCAACAAAATATACACAGGTGTTGATATCAACCATGTGGGAAAGCATGTGAGTACAGAGTGTGAGGAGACTTTTCTGTGGAAAAAGTGGTCAGTTTGGCTTTCATCAAACAGTAACTGGGCACTGACAAGTAGATTTGACAAGCATTAAAGACCTGCAGTTTAATCACGCAGAATAGTATAATCAAGTTGTGAGTCAACATGGATGGAGAGTCACATACATAAGAACAGCGCCGTCCAACTGTTAACTTCTCTGTAGGTGTTACATTCCCTATACTCTGTCTAAATGTGGAGCCTGCCTCAGGGATGAAAGCTCATTAGCACATGCTTTTGTCATAAGTGAGCCCGCAGCTGAGTAAATGTAACCTCTCACCTTCATAAGCTCAGTAAAATACATTTTCGCTGTTAACCCGCGGGACCTCGTCACAAACAGGTCCACAGCCCACCCTGAGCTGTATTATACACGGAGGTCTAGTCGGTGGTTTGAAGAGACATTTTAACTGCAGTGACATGTTGGTGCTTGACAACACCCTCCCCTCGTGACGCTGCAGCTTCTCCTCAGCATCTACTATTTCAATTACACCCTAAAAACACACACACACACACAACCACATGTCTCACCGTGCTCTCTTTCTTTCACTACACACACACACATATATATATAAACAAGCAGCATTACCAAATAATTCTCTTATAGAGATTTAGTTTACAGCAACGTATTTGAAAGTCAACTTGGTACTTTGTCACATCTTTCTGATTTGTCCTGATGTGACACTGTGTGTAAGGCAATAAACTGTTAATAATGCTCAGAAAGAGCGTGTTGCTCATTTGTATGTATTTTTACATGTGGTCTGTTTGACACAGGTCAGCTCTCCAACCTGAGAAAATGAAAGCAGAGTTGGATGAGATATATATCATCCAACTGTGCAAAATGACTATGATGTGTGTATATATATATATATATATATATATACACAAATATCTGCAGTTTCCGCCAATAACATGTAGAAAGTGTGAAAACGATTTAATTTTAAGGCTGAATACGGAGTAGAAATCTTGATTAAATCCTGATTCTCTAAACTTTGCATGGTCCTGTTAAACACCTTGTTAAAGTTCCATTTATCAATATGTGTGATACTCACACTGGAACAAATGAATCCCTGTAATGTGAAATGGTTGCGAGTACTGGTGATTCCACTGAGAATCAGTACTCTGTCTGCAGCTCTGTGCAGTTTGTAACTCACCGTTTTAGATCATTGGTCCTTGTGGTTCAGTCCATCCAGCACTCTCCAACCCCTATTTCTGAGAACACTGAGGCCTCACCTCAGCTCGAGACCATCATTCAAGGTAACCACACCCTGAATTAATTAATTCAGGAAAATAATATTTTATAATATTTTACATCCATGAGACAAACTTTGCCTGTCAACTATTATATCATATCTCAGCATTATATGGATAATCACTGAAAGAGTAAATTGCCCTTTTTTAAATGAAAGTTGTATTTGCCAACTTCAGTTGTCCAATGGCGTGAATGCTTGCAAGCTGAACCTTGACAATCTTTCCCATCATTATCTTCCATCCCACATGATGTAAACTAGGATTAAAGGGGAACTCCAATACACATCACCTGTTTACAGGTGTTGCAGAGTAACTTACTACTGCATATGTGAAAAAAGTTGTATAAAGCCTTTTGTGGGCCCAGAGGGAGCTAAATTGCCTCAAGTGGTCTGAAGACTACAAGTTTGGAAATGAAAACATCTGGGGCTGTGGAGTTAGAAAGAAGTGAGCTTATCAGACCTCTGTAGCCCGGTCCTCATCTCTGCTTGAGGCTAGCAGCTCAAGGCTACATTAGCTGCTACTAGCATAACACACCCGAATCTCTGACTGGTCTGCTGGTGGTTGAGTTGCATTGTGGGTAATGTAGGCGGCAGGTTTTAACAAGGAAGACAAATGCATGGAATAAAAAAAGATGATATCTCTGGTTCTGCTGCATAGATTTTGATCATTTTTAAAACTGCCCATCATGAGTCTGACAATGTTTAAGGAGTGCCATGCTAAATAAGTGGAGTACTCTTTTAAGTAATGTTAGCTAAGTGTTTGCTAACATGTTAGCCATGAAATGTAATAAGTTTATATAGCATATCAAGGCTTGATGATGTAGAGTCTACTTTGTAGCACACTGAGGACACAAAGTATATAAATCTGTTTGACCTTCCTGAAAGATTTTATCTCTGTGAATGAATGTAAACAGATCCATTCAGGTTTGACACGGCGATCTATTTAAGCTGCCAACCCATACTGCTCATGCCAACTGCTACAGACTGCTGCTCCCTGCTACTCTTTGCTCTTAATGGTCATATTCCTCCCATCACCACCTCGCCTCTTCCTGTTCTGCTTTGTAATTAATCAATACTGATGACGGAAACTCTACAGCCAAAAACAACGCAATGAACCATTCAGACATTTTCACTAAAGGTATGATTGTTCTTGATTGTGTTCTCAGTGAAGTCAGTTTATATACAGTATATGTGCACTCAGCTAAGTCACTTGGATTCTTATTCAAATGTCCTGGTTAAAATAAGAATGTGTCCCTAACCAGCTAATTGAATAAGAATGCATTCTTAGCTAGTCTACTTAAGTAACAATGTGTTCCTGGCTGAGCTTGGTCCTGGGTTACAAAGGGGAGGATTAAAGGCAGGTACTGTCCACATTTCTCCACATCAAACCAAGAGAAAGCCACTGAACCCAAACTTAATTCAGTTCCTGCTGCAGGAAAGAAATTAGCATCAATGACTCAGCACTCTGCAGCTAGAAACCATGCCTAAGCACTTTATTATGGCAGGGCATCATCTGATCTCTCTGTGGGTTGTAGAGAGAATACTGTGCAAAATGACTATGATTAATCTTTCATATGAAACTTTATGTTCTCAGTTTAATAATTATATATATATATATATTTTTTACCAAAATAGGAGTTTCCAATTTTTCCACTTGTGACAAGCTCTGTTGAGGTGACACGAGGCCTTTGTGGCGTGTGAAAGCATAAGTCTGTAAAGGCCATGTTTTCCCCTCAACACACCTCTGACACACAACTTTCTCTGACACCGCCTCTAGCTTGGTTTAAGTTACAGGAAGAGCTCACACTCCCTCCCTCCCTCCCTCTCTCTCTGCCTCCCTCCCTTTTTCTCTCCCCCACCTTCTCCTTCTCCCTCTCCTTTCTGTTTGCATTCCTCTTCTCAACAATACCTTGTTCTCCCTGCCACTGCGAGGTGATTTGAGGAAGCACTGAAACCTGACTCTATTGTGTATGTACGTGTGCACGATGTTGTGCACACACAGCCTTGCCATGTGGAAAAATACTGTCCTCTACACTGCCCTCTCCTGCACCTTCCCGTCTTCCCCACACACACACACACACACACACACACACACACACACACACACACAGCCTTGGATGCCCGCTAACAGCCCACATTGTATCAAAGAGTACAGTCAAGGACACTGCAGTGGATTGAGTGAAGTGAAGATGCACTCAGCTGATTGAGGCTCTTTGACAACTGCAGAGACACACAGTGTGTCTGAAAACACATTAGTGATGAGATTATTTGTATATTTTCACTTATGGTTGCTTAAATCCTGAGCTGTATGTTTCACACTTTCACTAGACTAGAGAAGTTGTTGAGGCCTAGACAAACCCTGCTCTTTGAAAAGCTATGCAAAAGCTGCACACCTGGCACAGTGTGTGAGTGTGTGTGGGTGTATTTGTGTGTAATCCCCCTCCCTACTGTCACCTGTGGTCACATGGTTCAAAGCTGGCCTATTTTAGGGAGGCAGGAAGAGTAAGAGAGCAGGAGTAAAGAGGGAGGGAGATGTGTTGTATTACATCAGATCCTGGCTGCTGATAAAATCTTGTACCTTTACAGAGTCTGATTTGACTTTGGCACACCAGGCACACCTGGGAATGACAGCTTTGTGTATCGCCCTGCACTAATAAAGATTGTTCAATTTAACTGAACTGAGAAAGCGGCTACGAACAGAGAGGAAAATAGAGGAAGGAAGCGTGATAGAACTTTTTCCATTTACACAGGAAAAAGACCAGCGTTTGATGCAGATCTGCTGTTGGTGATGACGTGTGACATCATCAGGGAGCGACCTTAAAGGGACCCCATGCCATATGTGAATCATAAAGCCCATGTTGAGACATGGCTTTGGGATAAATACAGATTTAAACAAACTGTGATTAAGACATTGCCACTAGAAAATAACTAAACAATGACAAATATGACGACACAAATGTATCTGAGAGTATTTTAACTGAGAGCTGTGTTTGTTGGCAACATTATTTTAGATCAGTCAAGAAGTACTGGGAACAGTTGTGGTCTGAGTGACTGGAAAAGCTCAGTTTCTTCTACACACATACACACACACACACACCTCTAAGACTGAAACTGGTCCAGTCAGTTTTGTACCAGAAGTTGTTCAGTGGGGGCTGCTCAGCTGACAAGTTATGAAAGACACATTCATGGAGTCCACCTCATGTCACTCCTCTCCTCGTTCACCTTGAACTTTTTCATATTCAATCGTGTTTTAAAACACAGAGAATCAGCTTTAGGGACTTTATCTTTTCTCATTTGCACTCCCATAAATTCTTTCCTCATTCTTTTAGCTTAAACACACATTAATGCTCCATGAGATAAGAGTTTTAACAAGACACACAGCATATAGACATTAGGTAGGGGCAGATATGGAGACAAGGGAGATATGTCATGTACAGCTACTTTTGCCACTTTTTTAGTTAATTTTTCTTTGTTTGGGAAAAAAGAAAAGAAAGAAAACACACAGAGTACATTCCTAGGGTTATCACGGTGATAATGAACAGGTCTGAGGAATAACAGACTGCTGCAAAATGATGAAAGGCTGTAAATTTGTGTTACTTAATATTTTATCCTATTAAAAGGCCTCTTAGCTCTTTTTCCTCTTTCTACGTTGAGCTCCACTGAGAGAAATAAAAGTGTAAGTATCATTTTAATGAGAACATAAAAGAAACTCAGTGACCCCTAAAATAACTGCTCTTTCTTGTCAAGTTACCTTCTCGTCTCTCTGCTCGTCTTCACCTTTCATTATTTCCTCTAAGTTCATCTCTCCTCCTCTTCACCACACCTCTCTAAACTTACATCATGGCACCAATTACACACCCGTGTGTCGTGTCCTCTTACACATCTTACTACACAAACACACGTCTCACTGAGCCGGGTTGATTTAAATCTTATTATAAAAACAAATCTCAGTGATCACGACTTGCGCTTCTCATCCACCATGCTCTATGTTTTATTCACTTCCTTACTGAGACGTATGACATAAAGATTTCCTGGCATGTGCTGTCCTGGAAAACTGCAGTCTTACAGCAAAGTTATGATAATGGCAGCGTGAGTAAACTCAGTGACCTCTACAAACACATGCTCTCCTCTTCTCAACTTCTGCTTTTTCTTCACATCAGTCTCTCTCACTCATACAAACATAATGTCAAAAATGGAGGCAGAAGAAACAGAAAGCACTCACCTTTTTAACCTGGTCATCCTTGAGTTCAGTGAAGTAATAGGCTAGTAGCTGGGCCGCAATCATCCTGGTCCTCTTTCTCTCTCACACACACATGCAGACTCACTCAAACACACACTCTCTCTCCCTTTCTCTCTCTCTCTGTCACACACACACGTTCACCTACAGTCAGATGGGGACGAATCCAAAATAAAAAGGTAAAAAAAAAGGAACTAAAACTCTTCTCTGGCTCTACTGTCTGTCACGCGCCACAAGACAGTCCAATCCGGTGTGGTTTGAAATAGACAGAGCTGCTTCATGTGTGGCTAAGACTCTACAGCTCTTCTCTCTCTGTGCATGTGAGTGAAGCCAGGAAGCATGAGTGAGACAGCAAGTTTAGCTGCAGGAGGCAGAGAAAGAGAGAAGCAGGATGGGCCAGAACATGAGCCTGCCCACTATCTCTGAGCTCATTGGTTAGAGAGTGTGAGTGGCCATGGGGGGGGTGAATGCCACATCCTCTTTTCTACAATTGGCTGGTCTGCTGACGCCTTGGAGGCAAACTCAGTGATGGAGGATGTAGGAAGCAAAAGAGGGGGACTGCGTAATTAGGGAGGAGGGGAGGCAAGGAGGGGGATGGGGGATGGGGGAGGGACAGAAGGAGGGAAGTAAGGCGAGGAGGGAATTTGTGTTTTACTGTTTCAAGGAAGTTATAAAGTCACATACCATTCAGCATAAGTTCGTCAGAAAATGACTCACACAGTCAAAGTCAAAGCACGCTGTAGCTTTTCATTCAATAATCATTTGGTTTAGAAGGGGAGGGAGAAAGCTGCAGGTCTTTGCTTCTTTGAGCCTGGGGAACCTTCAGGGGTGGAAGGAAAGGTTTTATACGTAGCTTTGGTAAAATCCAGGAACATGGCAGTATGGAGGTCAGGGAGCATCAGTGCCAGTGTTACCTGTGGGGCAGAGTGTGCCAGTGTTTAGGGGGAGAGTGTCGTACAAGCTCCTTCTCCCTAAGAGGTCAGGGGACCTTCAGTGGAGGAAGTGATATGAGGACTTCGCAGCGTACAATAGAGGTTTCTGTTCAAACTGCATCTGGATGTCGGGGAGGGTTTTCCACACCATATGAAGATGGGAGTGGGTTCTTTGCAGGTTTGTACATACTGGGGCCAATGTGCAAACAAAAAGTTAGTTAAGTGTGTTACTGAATTTTTTGTTTGGTCAGGCGAATTGGCCACATGGATCACAAGGTGTATCAAGTTCAGGGTTTCCCCCCAAAAATGAAATGGTTTAGCCATGGTGGTGAGCCACCCAGATCTTAATGCATTTCATCATATATATATAATATATATAAAGTGTATACTTCTATGTTATGTCTCTGTGGATAAAGGTCTATGTTTTGATAGTTGGATTTCCTTGTCATATAATGGTTGTAATATGTAAAGTGTGTTGCACCTTCAAAAGGTTATTGTCTTTTATCACCTCAGGTGTGCTAACTGGAAATTCATGAGCCCGCCTCCCTGAGTGTGTGAGACTACCTGCACTGTGTGGGTCTGTGTGACCGAAAGCTTAGACAATAAACTAGGTGTTTGCAATAGAGGTCAGTGTTCAGATGCGTTGACTTCTTTTCATTTGTCTTTCTACCTCTTACAAGTGCAGAGTAATCCAAAAGCTGTCCACTCCACTCGCCTTTCTATAATTCAGATAGAAAGAAAGCCACTCACTCACTCGCTCCACCATCCCGAGAGTCAGCCCATCGGACAGCCACTTTCTCTGGCTCCACTGTCCTTTCAGACAGACGTGACATCATCATCACAACAACAACAACAGCTGTGTGTTGTCTGGACTCACCAGAGAACAACCACAGACACAGAGGAACTGTAATCCTTTATACACTCAATATGTGGGCCGTGGAGTTAATTCCACCTTTATACTTTATCTAAAAGGCAGCAGTGTGGCAAAGTGAGTAGCCAGGACCAGTCCAAACCCTGCTGAAGTGTCCTCCAAGACATTTTATACAGATAATGCACGATGTAGCGATGATGCATGATACATACAATTTGTAACCGACTCTGACTTCTGATTATGGAAAGGTTTAAGCAAAAATTAGGTTTAAGTAAAAGCAATAATCTTGTCAAATGGAAACCAAAAAGTGGGACTGGCTTTCTTTAAGCTCAGATGGTATTTTTGTCAACTATTGAAGCAGTGCTGACTGAACCTAAATATGTCCAGTCCTTACAGTACACAATAAAAAACACAACGTCACATCCAAAGGTAACTCAAATCTACGATGTCTGACTTGTCAGTATAGCAGATATCTTTTCTAGTGCAGATTTGTTTCATTGTATTTCTGTTTTGTTAGACAGAAGACAGCACAGAACTGTACTGTTAATAGGAAACTCAATGCTCAGAGCCTTTTACACGACACCATCTGTGATGTTTTAATTCATTAATGCTTTCCAGGAATTTCACTCTATTGTAATAGTGTGATTGTTTTTTTGTTTTTTTTGTCATTGTACCCATCTGCCTTCTCTGCTTGATTTCTCCCCTCCCGAGAGTGCCATTCAATATCCCCCCTGCCAACCTGCCTGGACTTGATGTGTGCAGTGAGCAGCTGTGAGAGTTGTGCTGCTTACACAAAACACAAACTGCCTTGGCTGCATTGTAGGTCTATTGAGAATTGAAAATAAATTGATGTAACATCATGTCACTTATCCACAGTAAATTAGAAAAACATCATCTCTCTGAGGTTCATCAACCACTGCTGTTTTTCATGTCAAAAGTCCTCTTTCTGTTTTAACAATTCAATGAATAATTTTACTGTCAAATACCATCAAGGTAGGAACTTCATCCAGCAACATGTCACGTCAAACTTACCACCTTGGCAAATCCCTGACCAGCGTCTGGTTAGTTTCCTCTGGTGAGCTCAAAATGCTGAAAAAGCTTTTAGAAACTACAGAAGATTTTTAAGATTTCACATTTAACCAAGGAGAACATCAGTGCGAGAAACAAAGAAAGAGCAAAAAAGGTGTGGAACTCAAAATGTCTGCTGTGAGAAAGTCTGTTCACTGCAGCTCTTTGTCTCTTTAGTCTGTCTAAATCATAGGGCTATAACAATTAGCCACCTGTTAGCATATCTCTCGTTGTCCCAGGAAACCGACCACATTGTTAGCTAAAGTGATAGTACAGATCATTATATAAGCTATCATTAGCCACCCTGCTCCTGCTACGGGCTGATATGACAGTAAGTTAACCACTAGCACAATGCAGTACAGAAAACTAGCTGCCAACAAGTATGATGGATCTCTGCAGCTTGATGTTACATAACAACACACAGTACTTTCAAGCTCTGTAGTTCTAGTTTACCTACACACTTGTGCTTTGCCTCCTTCTTCACTCCATCATTCATTTTCATTATATTTTTGCAGGCTTTTTCTACAGACTCATGAGTTTTCTTCCACTTCTCATTCCTCACCCCTCCAGCAACAATAACAGTATCACCACTAATCCCACATATTCACCACTGAACCAGCAGTTGTTACTATTACAGATAATCCAGATCCCAGCAGTGTTAGCTCCTCCAGATTATTATACTATCAGGATAATTAAATTACCTTCATTGATAAAGTTTTCCCATGATCAAGCGGAGCCGGCATCCAACAGTTGTCACCACAATGATGTTTTGGCACATTGTGGCGTCTCATTTTTCCACTCTCCACTCCATATAGAGGTTCAAATCCCGGCTTCAGGCTTCTATTCATTTTATCTTTGGAGACAATAAATGGGTGTTAAATAAAAATGTGAGTCTGTGCTCCCTGAAAACTACTGTATGTTTAAAAAAACAGCACAATCCTACCAGAAAAGGGCCGGAGCTCGTCCCTTTGTAGGTCCTGAAGATCCAGCGTCTCAACTCTGCCCATCTACTGGTGGACATTTCTGTGTTTGTGTGTGCGTGTGTGTGTGTGTCAAAGCTCTTATTGTTGGTTTACAGGGGAGACAAAGACACACACCCACATACTCACACAGCCTTGAAAACACACACACACACACACACACACAAATAAAGTGAATGTATAATAAGACTCACATACCTTGCTCCCTGAGGAATGCCCATTGAGGAAGACTCTGGCAGATGTGAGGGACATTTGAGGTTATTCAAACTAAAATAAAAGCTAAAATAAAAAAGGGATGTACTGTAAAGGTGTACAAATGGTACAACAGAGAGGAGGAAGTGGATATAGGATGAAAGGATGAAAACAGACATTAAAGGAAAAGGAGGACAAGAGTGACAGAACGTGAGAGGAAAAGAAAGCTTCAGTCACGTCGCTGCTCTGTGCTGCATGAGCTGCAGATTCAGCAGCCCAGCTGTGTTTGCTGCAGAGTCAGTGGATGTGTAGTTTAACTGTGAAGCTACTAGGTCACTACTAGGACAGTGTGGGATTACCGTGCTCTGTGTGTGTGTGTGTGTGTGTGTGTGAGACGTAGCCCTCAACCAGTAGCATTCTAACATGTTAATCCCTGACAGATTAGCTACTGTTTCACTCCTGTTAGCACGCAGCCTTCCTCAATTCAGTCCTTCCTCCTTTCTTTAATCCTTTTTGTTTTCGTCCTTCACTCTTTCTTACTTGATGCTTTGCACTGTTATTCTGTATTCCTTGCACTCTGCCGCTTTCTCCCTGCCTTCATCTTCAACACATCATGTAATCTGTCATGAATGGATTAGCATAAATACACTGATCATTGCACTGCTGAATTCCTGGCCAGTATTGTCAAATCAGTAGTTCAAATTTATTAACTTGTAAACAAAAACACTAATTGTAATTTTTGTGTAAAAGGATTCATAAAAAAAAAAGTCTAACCATCACACCACATTCACATAGACATACTGTAAGCTTTACCTCATAATTCAGGTCCTTAGACTGAAATTTTATCAGCAATACTAAAACCCTCCATCTTGTTACATCAAATGTCTAAAACTTTGAGGTCTTTCTGTGGATTTCTGCCTGTGCTGTTATTTCAGCATGTACCCTGCAGACGGACAGATAAAGACACAGGCGAACGGGCAAGGACCCAGCAAGACAGATAAAGCAGACAGACAGAATGACCAAAGTGGCACAGATGCACAGACAGACAGACAGAGAGCAGAGAGACAGACAGGCGATCACAAGGACAGCGAGTCGGTCCAGAATGACAGAACAGAGCGCTGGTTGTTTTTATTGTTGGGAAATGTGGTCAGCGGCATTCCAGTCCTCCTCCTGCCCTTCATCAATACTGAGATACTGCTGACTAACACACACACACACACACACACACACACACACACACACACACACCTTCTCTTTGTCTCTCCTTTATACAACATACACCATATTTTCTAAAGAGATTGAGATTAAATATATATAAAATAATGTATTAAATTATTGTGTAGGAATCATCTGGTTCGAAGAACTGAGGAACTTTTTAACCAAATTACAAATTCCTGCAGTGTAAAAGTTGAATAGAAAGACTTCACACACAGTACAGTTTGCACACACATTAACAAACACAGCAACAAAGATACAGATTTATATAATAACACTACCTAGATATTTGTATCCTTGGCAGCTATTTGGAGTAAAAGTCATTATTAATACAAAACAGCGAATGGGAGCACACTGTAAGGAGGCAGTGTGTATAAACACATTTTGACAAGTGAAACTTATCAGTGTTGCATTGCAGTTGCTGTGGTAAATGTTATGACAGCTGCATGTATCATTTTTGTTTGGTCTCACATACAGTGCTAACCTTGAGTAGTCTGCAGGGTGTGATTTCTTTTTTTTCCCGCTGCTATCAAAGGCAGAGTCTAATCAGTGCATGGCTAACACAAGCAGCTGTGGGTGTGACACTTTCCCCACGGTTGACTCAGGAACTGATTGGAAAAGCTGTGGTTTAAAGCCATCAAGTACCAAATATGATATTAAATATGATGTTTTTATTTATGTTTTTGTAATGGCCTGTCATACATTTATATTGAAATTTAGAAAGTGTGTAGACCATCTTTTATACAGAGCCAACAAAAAAAATGTTTTCTCTAAGCAGAGAAGCGAGTTGACAAGCTTTGATTTTTTGTAAAAATCCATTAACTGGAATCCAGTTCTTTAAATATTATTGGGGACTGGAGTTTAATCCCAGTGCTTCCATCTTAGCTCGCGCACGTTGCAGCACAAATGGCTGTGTTCATGGATGGGAGGCCTGTGAGGGATCTTGCAGTGAAAACCTCTGCATGTGTTACGCCCGTCAGGTGAAGCTCCTTGCTGTCAGGTGAAAAGAAGCTGTAGGTGAATACATTTGTATCTGAGGCAACACCTGACGGTCTGCAGCTCTCCCAGACCAACAGACGACGATTGCAGCGACAGCAACTGCAGCGCTGAGGGAACTGGGCTTTCCAAATTATGAGAAAAGTGGGAGGAAAAAACGTTGGTAAATACAGTATTTTGTTTCAGCCATGTGAAGTTACATCTCCTGCTTCTGTCTGGCCACAGCTGTGATGAGGGCGGCACCCTTCCCGCTGCCCTCCTCTGATGGCAGGAAGGTCACGTTACACTGAGGAGCTAAAACTCTGGCAGTCTCTTGGAGGACTTCAGAGAAACTAGAAACAGCAGCAGAAGAAGAAAATAATGTTTAGTTTTCATAAAGTAGTTTGAAGAAGCAAAATAAAAGATTAAAAGTAGCAAAAACATTTAATTGAACTGAATCATTTTAAAGTAGTTTTGCAGTAACTCACTGTGGGTGTAGTTTGTAGAGTGCCCCATCCACCCCTGCAGTGATCTTCAGATGGTCCAGTCCTCGGTTCTCTCGGATCTTATCGACCACGGCCGCCATTCCTGCCCCACACAGCTGAGCTGCACGACGTGACACTGCTCCACATACCTGTATAACAATGAAAACCATTATCATTATTGCAACACTTATCAGACTGTTGGTGCCAAACAATATCATATCACGCCTCAACCAGTAGAAACAATCTTACTGAATCCCAAAGTGAGGTTACAACAGAGAACATGATTTTCTGGGTATTGTAGTGTGTCAAACTTTAAACTCTTAACCTCTCTCTGGCATTAGAGACAAACTTGAGACAAGAAACAGGCCATAGGGTTGCAAAATTATTAGATTTACATCTAAATGCTTACTTTTAGCTGACGAGGTTCAAAAGTTTAACATTAATGATGGCTGCATTGCATTTAGGTGTGCCAGTTTCAGGGCCCTGCACGCTGGCTCTCTAGCATGGCTTAACGAGGAAACTTAAATGCAACAGAGTGATAAATTAATGTTACTTACACCTGTGTTTTTCCTGCACTGACTAAAGTATCTGCTGTGAAGAAAACTACTGTAAATACTATACTGTATGTATGTATGTGTGTTAATCAAATTTTAGACTTATTTCTTGTAAATAAAACTCAGCTTGTGAGATGTAGTCTGACTGTAGGAGGATACAGGAAAATTATTATTGATGTCAAAATATCAAAGACATTTGCTTAAGTCGTCAGGTACATTATAACAAAACATTCAATTTGACGGGAGTAGTTTATGTCTCTAAAATATCACTTCAAAAACACACTGGTCTAAAAGTTGGTTAAAAGTCTGAAACTGCGCTGAAAACAACTGTTCGGCAACAAACATGACATAGTGGTGCTCATCATTTTCTATCTTCTACCTCTTTGACAATGATGCTGTCATCACAGGTGCTGTCGAGCCCCAGCTGCTGGAGAATAGATCTGACCTGCAGTAGAGCCAGGCGGTCACTAGGGGGAGACAGCACAGTTACACACAGTAAAATACAGCCACACATTCACAGTCATGCACACTCACACAGGAATGTGTGTGTGTTGGGGAATCATTTGCAGATTTAAAAGGCATCGTTAAATAGTGGACAAAAAGTTTATTATGTGGAATTTATCTGAAAGGTTTCTCCTACCTCTCTATTTGTGACAGGTATTTGGTTTCGAATATTCCAGGTGTTTTTAAAGCTTCGGTGACGTGTCCTCTGAACAGCAGACCTCCTCTGGTTAAATCCAACAATACCTGACGGACAACTTCTCCTAAATACATCCCACTGGTCAGCTTTTCAAACCTGCACACTCACAAAAACACACATCATTTGTTAGATCCACTAAGATGTGTGACCACCTGATCAAGTTACAGGTTACTGAACAATAGATCAGAAAACACACAGAATCACTGGAGCATGAGACACATATATGTGCAGAAAAAGTATTCAAGTTAATATGTAGCCTACACACATGAGCACGCAACCACATGATTAACACACACTTTAGAAAAGCTTGTACAGGTGTGAGAATATCTACATGCAAATGCAAAAAGGCACAGGTGAGTTACTGCGCTGAAATCCTGAGACACACACACGAGGATACACCATACTTTACTGATCACACATAAAATTCAATATGTGTGTTTGATGACCATGCAGGGAGCATCAAGAGGTCAACACACTGTTTCTAACCTTTGTTTTCCAGGGTTGATTGAGTTTTGGTTCACCTCAATGTCATAAGGTGTGATGATGTCATCCAGAGAGCCATCATCACCCAGACCCCCCCACTCTGTGTTTATACACATCTTTTGTAGCTCAGCATCCCCCTCCTTTTTCTCTGCTTCAGTCCCATCATCCTGCTGGGAGCAGAAACAAACGAGTTAGCATCCAAAAATTCATTTAACTTGAAAACACCACAGCCGACTGACACAGTGAGCGTCTTATAAGACTTCCTCTACCTTATCCTCCACTGCTTCAGGCGTCCCCTCTTCTCTTTCCATTCTTCCTTCCTTTTGTTGAGTCTTGTCAATGTTCTTCAGTTCCTCCATGTAACAAACATTAGTGCCAGTTCCTGTGAAACAGAATCACACGGTGGATTTCTGTGTTGTATTAAACATTACATTTACAATAAAGAAGCATTCAAAATATGCACTGCTTGCCAAACTCAGTAGCTTGTGTTTAGAGACAAAATCCAGTGTGCTTAGTGTCAAGCCTGTGGTGAACAGTCGCACCCAAAACACACACAAACATGCATTATCATTACAGTACTTGTGAGGAAGCTGATTGGTGAGTGCTTTTTCTAGCCCCAAATCATAAAATTAACCATCATAATTACAAGCCTGACCACAACCCTAAACATAATTCCAGCCTTAATTCGAATACAAAGACTTCAGCCTGAAAAAGCACACTAAATTAGAGACGACTAGCCAAAATGTCAACACTTTGCAAAAAATGTAAACACTCTGAAGGTCACATACCAGCAATCAGTCCAACTTCACATCGAGGGTCTTCATAGGCACAGCTCATCATGGTCCCAACTGTGTCATTGACTACTGCTACTATGTCCAAGTCAAACTCCTAAAGGTACAAACATACACGTGCATACACAAACACACACACACACATACATACTGTACATGTTATTTATCGCCGCTACTGTTTCTTACAATTGTGGCAAGATATGTCCTCATAGGTACACACACATAGACGTGTGTTTTTAAATGCTATTATGCTAAAGTTGAGTAAGAGTAGTTGACTGTAATGTGATGTACTCTGCACTATATAAGAATATAGCAATAGAGTTGGACTTCTATCATGTCATGTCCATGTCCAACCATTTGTCATCGTAATTTACATTCAGTTTGGGGTGAAACAGTTTCTTACAGGCTCATTGTTCCTACTTGTACATAAACAAATAGATACAAATAGGGAAAATTGCAGCATTATTCTTTCACCTCATCTGACAAAACCCAGGTCATCATTATAAAACTCTATTCGGTTGTGTTTTGACTCACGTTGCGTCTCTTGATGGCCTCCCTCAGCATGCTAACAACATCATGTCCTTCACAGTCTGTGGCCTTGAAGCCTTTGGTCCAGCTCACCAACGTGCCCTACAGAACACAAGGAAAGGTAACATAAGGTTACAAAATTGATGTTTCTCATTTTGATGTCTGTTTACTTATTTCTACCGTGTATTTTACTGTATATTTATCTTCTGAAAAGCAACATTTGAACGGCTATTAATTTGATTATTGATTGATCACTCATCACTTACCGTGTCAATAGCTGTCTGCTCACAGGGGAAAGAGAAGGTGAAGCCTGCAGGAAGATGAGCGTTCTTCATCCCCATGTAGTCCAGGAAGTCACTAACACACTGCGCTAAATGATCAAACAACTAGAGACAGACAAGAGACAGAGAAATACAAGTTTTTAATGAAAAATTGTCAAGTATGTACTTGACTTTCACCAAACCAAGTCCCAGTTTCATATTTTCTGTCTGCCTACCACTGCTAGTCTTTCTGTCTGTGTTATTTAGTACTAACACTCCAACAAAATGTCCTACCTCCTCTCCAGTTCCCTGCATTATCTCCAGTGGTATGGTGTAGATCTTATGGTAAAGTCGTGAATTCTGTTGCAGACCTTTTTTAAAGTTCACCAGCAACGCTCTGAAGTTTGTTCCTCCCAGATCCAAGGCAAGGTACTTTCCATGCTCTGGAAAAACACACAAAAAAACAGCTTACTGAATATCTGTTTTTATATAATTCAGTTCAATGTATTCGTCCTCTCCTGGGCAATTAATAAAACAGCTTTGAAACAACAAGAGGTTACCTCTCTGGTAGAAGCTGGAAGAAATTATGACAATGAATTTGTTCATGGTGTGTTTCATTTTAGTTTCTGACCTGTTCCATCAGGTGTATGGTACACAAAAGAAGGCAGCATCTTGATAGCAGAGGGGCCTTTACTCTTCAGCCCTGCCTCCAGCCCCGCCCTCATCCTGGCCTTGACCAGCTGCAGCTGCTCTTGGCTCAGTCTGAAGGGAGACAGCGTCTCATCCACCTGCAATACAAGTAAGAAATAATGCATAATATCAGACATGATAACATTAATGAGGATAAAATGTGTACACTGGTGAAGACAGATACTACATAGTACAGAAACACACACACACACACACACACACAGCATCCTAACCTGTTGTCTCTGTGATGCCAGTCGTTGGGCGACTGCTGTCACCAACGCAGCTCCTTTGCTGCTGCCGCTGTCCGAGAGGACAAATCTGACATGGCACTCAGGAAGAAGCTGGCGTACTACTTTATGGAGACGTTTAGGATACCTGAAAGGGAAGGAGTCTAATGTTTAACATCTACTGGTAATCTGTAGCAGCTGCAACATCACCACTATTGTCATTTCCCGACGTAGAAGTCTGGCACAGTGTGGCAAGTTGATTTAACAAATAAGAACCCATAATTATATTTTAATTTAGATACTTACAAATGTATTTTAACAGGTCATAACAATGTGACCAATCCGAATGATAATTCAAAATATTGTATCTCCAAATATGTTTTTAAGCCATGACAGTAACAATAACAGGACCCTGAAACTGAAACAGCTAAATGGAATTCAGCCACCATTTATTTATTTACACCATTATTATTTACACCTGTGCTTTTCCTGCTGTGGCATGTCAAAATGTCTTCCATGAAAAAGGCCTATTGATGTGCACCACTGGCATATGAATATGATTTTTGTTGAATATTTCCATAATGACCTACTGTGGGTGCGTCTTGTACACAGTTCCATCCACACCTACAGTGATCCTTAACGTCCTCAAACTCCGGTTCTGCTTAATTCGACTCAGGATGGCAGCCAGTCCTGCAGCCACCAGATTAGAGGACCTGAAGGACACTATTGTGCTGATGTGTTGAACAGCAACACAGTCGTCGGATGATGGAGTCAAATCAAGCTCAGTGAGAATGTTTTTGGTGTTCTTCAGACCAGTTTTGTACCTGAAATAGACGGACACGTATGGAATCGTAGTTTCTCGTTTCTACACAGAGGGAGTGTGACACAGACAGACAGGTAACTTACTCCTCCATGGCTGCTACATGTGCAGTGGTTATCTTCCCTTTAGTCTTCAGGGCATCAGACACGTGTCCATCAAAGAGCTTTCCAAGTTTAGCCATCTTTAATATAACCAGCCTCACTAACTCGCCCAGATACATCCCACTGACCATCTTCTCAAAGCTACAATAAAAAACAAATTGTGGGAAAACAGAAACAGAGGGGTTTAAGATTGATCTTGTATCATACATGCTGTGCCATATCATGTCATATGATGGCAGACAAGACAAAGCTACTTTCCTCACATTTGCTTTCCAGGGTTGTTGGACGCTGCGTCGACGTCCCTGTCAAACTCAGTGATGTAATCATTCAGAGCCCCGTCTTCTCCAAAGGCTCCCCACTCAGTGTTCACGCACATCCTACCCTCGTCTCCCTCCACCAGGTCAACGTGACGCAGCTCCTCCATGTAGCATGCATTGGTGCCAGTACCTAAACGCACAAACATACAGGATAGCCATGCGTCTATATTTATACTTGCACTCGTTACATTAATTTTCTATCTTTAAATAATCACAAGAAGATGTTAAACCTAAACTAACCTTAAAATGCCCTAATCCCAAACTAACTATAATTTAACCCTAATTCTAATCTTAACACTAATACCAAATCCTATCCTTAATCTGGCAACTATTAACCTAGTTTGTGAATATGTCTCCACCCAAAAAAGTCTAGTCAAAATGGTTAAAAAAAATCATGCACACAAAACACACACTCCCTCAAACACATGCATTATGACGGTGAACCACTAGAGGGAGCAACAATCTAACTAAAGATGCACAACATTTTTGAAACAGTACATGATTATTTGAATATGTTCATTTCACACTAAAAATAAATTCTAACTTTAATGACATTTAGGAAGGTCTCAGTTCAATTTTATTATAATGATTATTATAATTAATGAGTCTTTTTGAGTGTTGTTTTGTTGGATTGCATTATAGTGTCCTTTTTTTTTGTCCGCCCCATGTAAAGTACAGAGAGCATACATTTACAGCTTCAGTTGTCTGCCGTCTCAAACAGGTACAGCGAATTGTATGAATCTGATGATACCGACTCTAAACATGAATGTACTCACCAATGATGAGTCCTACTTCACAGTACTGGTCATCAAAACCGCAGGTCATCATGGTTGCTACAGTGTCATTAACCATGGCCAACACCTCTACGTCCATGCCCTGCAGAGTGAGTTACAGAGTGATATATAATTACAGCACAGTACTCAGCAGCAAGAGATGACAAGTGGGTAAGACGTTTTTCAATCCCACATTTTCACTTCATGTTACAGTTCCTATTTCTGTCTGTTCTGAGGTAACCATATGCATCTATGCATTTCTTCAGACAAAATCATCAGCTACATGTCTGGAATGAGGTCCACATCAAAAGTCATGTCTTAGTACCTTTTCGGGCCTGTCTGATAAATGGAAAATAGTTTGTGGGTCATGTAGGTAAAGTAATAGTAGCTTAAGTATAATGTAGTGAACGCGGGCGTCCTACCCCAGTTCTGTCAACAGCCTCTCTGAGGAACTGGACCACATTTTTACCCTGAAGGCCTCCAGCCCGGTAGTTCTTAGTCCAGTTTAACAATAATCCCTACAGAGAAAAAAAAGAAAATAATAAGAAAGTATACAGAGTAACTGCAGGTCATGAAAACCAGATGGATGGGTGAAGAGTGTCATTACCTGGTCCAAGGTGGACTGTTCACAGGGGAAAGAGAAAGTGAAGGCCAGAGGATGTTTCTTCTCCAAATCGATGTTCTTCTCATGCAGGAAGTCCTTTAGAGACTCTGACACATGGTCAAATAGCTACAGACACAGAGTCAGACAGAGAGGGGTAAAAGAGAGAAAATCTGTTACCTTTTTAACCTCCTCTCTGTTGTTACACCCTCCTCAAACCCCCTCGCTTCTGCTCCCATTCTTGTCCAAAACTCCTCATATTCATGTAGCTCCTACATGCCTTTCCTGTTCCCCCTTAACTTCCACCTTTCCTTGTTCTTCTGCTTTTCACTGTCCATATTTCCTATGTCTCCTCCTCTCCTACGTACCTCTGTTCCTCTCCCAATGAGAAGCTCCTTAGGTATCGGGTAGGTCTTCTCCTCCATCTCCACTCCTCCCCTCCTAATCCCCATGCCCTCTCTCACTTTCACTTGGAGCACCTTAAACTTGGAGCCTCCAAGATCCAACGCCAGAAACTGTCCTTTCTCTGCAGGAGTGGAGGAGAGAGACAAAAATATATTATCTGTATTGTACTGTATGTATGTGTTATATATTTCTTCAGAACACAACAGCCTAAAGAGTTTGAAAACCATTAATGTGAGTAACCTGATCCATCAGGAGTGGAGCGGACATGTGTCGGCAGCATCTTCACCGCTGCTGCTGCGTTACTTTCCGATGAAAGCCCTTTCTTCATATCAGCCAGGAAACGAGCCGAGATGTCTCTTAGCTGGTCGTCATGGAGACGCATGCTGTACAGAAACCTGTCCACCTAAAATAAGAGCCATAGAAGCAAACACAGAGGCAAAGATAAATGAGCCACACAGAGAGACACTGAGAAGAGGAGAAGAGGAGAGGAGGAGAGAGAGGAGGAGTTGTAAATCTCTTTGTCTCCTCTTCTTATCTCCTTTCCTCAAGACCTTTCCTTCTGTCCTTTGTTTCTTCACAAGACAAAGTAAATAAAGTTTTAGAACATTTTTGGACAGGGTCACATGCACCTTCATCCATTCATTTTAGGATTTTCTGTATTTGGGGTATGATATCCACATTATGTAATACCATATTTGACTTCCCACGCTCAGTCCCGCCCTGTATACTAAACTATCACTGTGGTAACATATTTAGGGGACAAGGTCCCTCTGGCCGTGCGCCCGGCTGTGTATTTGAGTGTGAGCATGTGCAGTGTTCATTATGGGAGTGTCAATAGTTTGTCCCTGTGAGAATGTGCGTTGATCTCATCTGCACCAAGAGAGGAGTAGTGACTCTGTCAGGGAAAGATGTTAATCATTGCTCAGGAAAAGACACATGGTGACACAGTAACTAATGATCACGCCACCTTGATCATCTTATTACAGCACTGGCTACTGGCTTATCTTTTGGATTGAGTAAAGATAGAGAACCTCAGGAGGTCA
Organism: Macquaria ambigua; assembly: GCA_008360985.2. NCBI lineage: Eukaryota > Metazoa > Chordata > Actinopteri > Centrarchiformes > Percichthyidae > Macquaria > Macquaria ambigua. Next base: position 145,313 of record VMKM01001180.1, on the reverse strand, counting down.
AATGTTGGATACAATATCAAGATTTTTCTTTGACAATGATGATTTTATGATAAATCCTGCCAGAATTTCCCACAGTGAACGATGCAGCTCTGCATTAGAGCAATAAGTGAGAAGCATTTTACTTTTTTAAATAACAAAACTGAAGTCTAATAAATATTTTTGATGAACTTTTCATTTGCATATTCAGTGTTTTACAGTAATTATGTCAGATAAAGCAAGGGCATGAATACACTTGTTTAATTTAAGGTAATTGCTGTAGCATCCAAAAGCAGGACAGCAGATTCTGCTTGGGAATTTAGCAAATGACATATATACAGTATATTGCAAATTGACTGATTATGTTCTCAAAGGACAGAGGAGGTAAAATAGGCCATAATTAGAATACTGTAAGACAACAAAATCTGATTTATCCAGTGTAACTTTCACTTTCATAAGGAAACAAAAGTAACAAATTATTTTTATTTTTTAATAAATGCTTAGAGTGCTCTAAGTGTTACCAGGTCATATCTTTTAGTTACACATTCCCTAAATTAGAAAACGGTTCTCGTTTCAGTTTGAATATATTACAGCAGTCTTTGTTAATCTCATAATACCTTGTCTGTAGCATATTACATGTTGAAATTAGTCTCTTTAATGCTGAGAATTACTGCTACTGAAACAAAAGTTTAGTAAAAGTTGTGTGTATTGTGTAACGCTGTGGAGCAGCTCTTACCTTCTTTGTGGGGTCCTCCTGGAGTTTGGAGAAGAGGAAGGAAACAAGATGAACAGCCAACATCTTGATGTACAACACACACCACCATGAAAAGTCTTCCACTTGGTTTGTAAAGAAGTTTGTGTTCCTCTGTCAGTGCACAATACAACTGCATTCAGTGTGTACACATATTAATATACAGTGTTTCTTTCCTCCTGTCCTGCTCTGACAGTCTTGTCTTGTTCTCTCTCTCTTCCACCGTGTCCACTGAGCAGAGACCAACCTTTGCTTCACTCAATGATTAACAACAAGCCAAACCCCTTTCCTCCCATCATTCCCTCCAGTCTTTCTGCCCAACCCTGTCTTCTCTTTAGTTTCATTTAGTGTCTCTGGTGACCGACACTTGACCTTCACTGAAGTTCTGCAGAAACCTCAGATGACCAAAATATTAGCAATTCATCGATGAGTTACTCAGAAAAGGTCATGAAACGGAGGAAGTGACATTTTTTACATTTTGTAATGCATTATCAATGACTAGGACAGTTTTTTGAAAGACAATATAATCTATTAACTTAATGATACCAAAACAAAATAAGCTATTTAGCACCAAAAACTGTATATTGTAGGAATGTCGAGGAGGTAGGCAAACAATGGGCCAGTCATTACAAACTCATGCTGTGAAGCCAAACATTGTACAAACCCACAGAACATAACTTTAAATTCTAGTGGAGATCCCAAACATTTCTAAAGATATGAAATATGTGAGGTTGAATTTTGTGGAAATATAAAAAGGTGCATCCAGAATATTTCCATTTGATGGAAGGATGCAGCCATTTGAACATCACATAGCTTCAATAAAGAGTCGGTTTCTTTATTTATATTATGTAGATATTTATGATACTATGGAATAAGATGATTTTAACATCCTTTAAGTCCTCACAGTATATCAACTAATCTTTTTTATATATAATGATTTTATCTCTTTGCTGCCTCAAGTTCCATTGAAAATTCACATGTTAAAGTCTTGATTGAATTATAGTAATTGCCATTCATCAGTTCAGAGTTAGTTTTCCATCATGAGTTTGCATTATTTTGTCACTCCCTGGTGTGAGCTGCATACAGTGTAAACAAGAAATCAAGACATTGTACACAGTAGATTTTTAATTGACTAATGTAATCACATTATATATACAAATAAGAAAACAAAATGGCCTCTCGTCTGTATATAGACACCAACAGGGCTGCACTGTTCATTTCAATCTATTCAAAATGTTTTACAGAAACTGCAGTTCATTTACATTTGAGTTTACTGAGCAGAATTAAAGTAAACTGATTCCAGACCTGGATAACAATCACACTCACAGTGCATTTTAAAATGTTTCCTGATCACAATGCTTCTAAAAACAGCATTTACGACATCGTGCGACTCTCTACTGAAACATGTGGTGAAGCATGTCTTTTGTCTGTTTGCAAGTTAGAACTGTGGGCCAGTAGCTCAGACAGGACATGACATATCTGACAATAATCCACAACAATGGGTTTATTTCTTGTAAGCCAAATCCAAGTCAGGTCAGTAAAGTTTGTTGTTGGGCTCATTTGAGTTCCCAACGTTATTCTGTGGGTTATTTTATGCTCTCACTGAAACGGGAGAATACAATGTGAACTTTTAGAGCAGTAAAAACAATGAAAATGTAAATCACATGAAAACATTTAAAGACCCAGTATTCTGGTGTAAATCTCAGTCCAGACCAAATGACCATAATCAAAAACTACTCTTGTGTTCAAACTACATCTTGGTGTTTTTATTTTTATAGCTTGTGCTAAAAGCGTTTTATGATCCTTCCAGAGCTGGAAAATGTGCATAGATAACTGCTTCAAATCGCGATTCATTTCAGTCAAACCACCAGATATTATCCAAGGCTTGTATCGGTTATTGATCTCCATGGGGACAGCATCTATCATGTACAACAACCAACACGTAATTGTTTTCCTCTTCATTTCTTCTTCTTTTTCCCTTTGTTATGTTTGTTATTGTTGGGATGTTCTGTATCGAGTGCACTTTTATTGGTGAATTCCTGTTTTTTATCTTTAGACCACTCCCTCTGCAGCTGCCGGAGCAAATCGGGAGTCAACAGCCCGTCTCTCACCAGGCGGCTAGCTAGAGAGCTGTCAATCACCTCTCCTGAGCCTCTTTGTCCCCTTTGACCTTTGCTGCTGGCAGGTCCACCATTACCACGGCTGCTGCCCTGTGTCTGAAGGGGGTCAGCGATGGTTGGGTCAGTGGCTCTGATGAGACGGGTGATATTTCGGACGCCCTGTTGGATGATGTCATCAAGTTCCTGCTGGATATCTCGAACCATGGCCGTGTCTGGAAACATGTCCATGAAACGGTAGCTACAGAGACGGACAGAGAGATCAACACAAGGTTAGTGGGCAAGCAATGACGAGCAGAGCCGCCTGTAGGAATATAATGTTGTACTGTTAAGAAGAGCTAGGAGAAAGAAGTACGATGATGATAATGAGCCCTGTTTCGTCAGTCGAGGTGTTGCAAATAGATGATTACATCAAACAACTGCCCAAAAACAATCTCATTAGGATGGTAAAGGTAGAAGAAGTGGAAATATTCCCTTACCTTAACCAGAGGTAAAGATCCAACACATCATGAACTGCTTCCAAGTGAACCAGGTCTTTTATGTTTTTGGGTGGAGGCAAAGGCCAGCTGACATGGCGACAGACCCAGTCAAATGTCAGGGGTTCGTCTCGACTGAACTGACGGGCAAACTGAAAGAAAAACGAGATTCAAATCAGTGCAACAAAGCTGTACGTACAGGAGGACAGCATGCAAAGCTCAACAAGTGGAAGGAAAGATGAGCGGCGTCATAGTATTATCATTAATATGAATCCAATGATTATAACTTTGTTATTACTGTATTAAACTAATGAAATATTTTGCATTTAAATCATACGCTTCTTGACCACTCTGCAAGAAAGAAAGAGTCGTCTTTGAACACTTCACTAACACCAATGTCAGCAGTTACAACTTGACTCTGAATCTCAAAGGTTACTTGTTGAGGACAATATTTTGATTCTGGAGCTAATCTTGATTTATCAGTATGATATAACCATAAAGTGAGAGAGCAAAAGTACAGTGCCTATAAAAAGTATTCACCCCACCCGGACTTTTTTTATAATGTGTCTCTTGTCTGAGAAACAGATAAAAACTTAAATGCCAAGGTAAAAACTAAGCCCTACAAACTGATCTAAACTGCTACATGTCAAGAAATTACACAGCAAAAGTGTGTCTGATTGATGAGTACAGGTCTTTCACTGTGTCACCCGCTTGACCCTAATAAACCCCGTCACTGCTGCTACTATTAATGAATTATTTGTACTCCCCTCCTCAGTGTTGCTGCTGCTCATTGACCCATCATTACTTCCTTCTTCCTTCTCGTGCCTTCTTCCCGTTTACTTCTACTCACCTTTAGGAAAGAGGTGCATACAAAAGGTTGTTTCTTGTTGATGGGAGCGGTGCAGAAGACGTAGCGGGACCTCAGGTTCAGTGGGATATGCTGAATCATATCGGCCAGAAACTTGAAGTCGTCGATGTTGCAGACAAAATACACACCGTCCACCTGAGAGAGGCTGACAAATATGTCCTGCGGGAAAGAGAGAGAGGAGTCACAAAGTTTGTCCGAACGAGAAGGTGAGGGTACAAGTGATAAACCAAACTAGATGATTTTAAGGGTGCAAAACGTTCACCTGGACTTGAGCATCTTTGTTTTGTGACATGCGGATGTAACAGTCAGAATTTATCACTTATTAGCATTCTTACTGACCACGTTAATCTCTTCATGAACATTTAACCGGGTACTTTCAGCGGGATAATGTGTCATGTCACTCAACATATCAAAATGGCTTCAGGAAGATGGCAGCTTTAGGATGAGTCTGAAGAGGTTCACACAGGGTGACATAGTGAACAACAGTCTCACCCACAATTAATGCAGCAACTATTCGAATGGACACCTCAAAGAATTCAGGCTGTTCTGGGGACAAAAAGACTCCTACCCAGTATTAGAGAGGAATGCTCAGTTGACAAAAGATTAGAGATTGTTCAGTTTCATACTTGGGTGACGTGATGACAACTGACCTATCTCCATGACAACTTAGCAAACTCTACCCACTGCTTTAAGGGGAACTGATTTTACGCATGAGAGTCTGTTTACAGGTCTTGGAGAGTACCAAGACAAATAATAAAGCCTTTTGTGGCTCCGGAGGGAAATGCAAGAAATCTGACAAATTGCCTCAAGTGATGTCACTCTCCAACTGAACTGTTGGCGGTCGAGTTGCGTTGTGGGTAGTGTAGGCGCCAGGTTTTAACAAGGAAGAAGAATGCATGGAATAAAAAAGGCGATTTCTCTTGTTCTGCTGCATCGATTATGATCAACGTGAGTCCAACAAAGTTATAGGAAGGCTATGCTAAATCAGTGGGGTACACTTTAAAGGCCCAGAAATGTAGCTCTAGAAGAAATCTAGTTAAGTGGACCATCAGTTTTTCATTTCTTTTCTCAAGCTAATGTTTCCAAGGTCAAGAATGAGCCTTCAAGCTGACGATATACTACTAATGTAAACACTGAGTGTACAGCACCCTTCACTGTTTCAGTCTCATATTGTCCCACTTTTCCAGCTCAGTGTGCTCATTTTTCTCACACTGTTGCTTTCATACTTAATAGAAAGGTAGGAGAATGAATAAATGAATAAATGGCTACACTCACAACAAGGTTTGACAGAGTAGCATCAGGTAGGTGATAGGCAAACATCTCTATCTGCTCTGCTGTAGGATGGAGACCTGCAGTCTGAGAAAGAGGATGAGAGATCAACATCAGGAACACCATTTTTGCGCCATACTGTAGTGATGGGATACACAGTGGTTTACCTAAGAGTGTGTGTTTGAGTGTGAATGATCACCTCTATGGGTTCTACGGAGTGGCTGAGTATTTCCTTCAGAACAGTAAGATCATCTCTGTGCATGGTGGTGACTTCTCCCTCTTTAAATTTGGAGGAGAACCTGCGGGCGGTGACAGAGGAGACAGGTTTAAAACATTAACTTGACAGAAACAAAAATGGCTTGTTAATATTGCATCTTCTCTCCCACCTTGAACTGTCCTGAATGAGGATAATATCAGTAAAAATGAGACTGACCTCCCTGCGCGGCCGGCTATCTGCAGAGCTTGTGATGTGCTGATGGTCTCCATCTGTTTCTCCCCTTTCTCATTAACATTAGGCTTTACCAGGCTGTTGAAGATGATACGTTTTATACTCCTGGAGAGAGAGAAGGGAAGAAAGGCAGACAAATGGATAGATGTGAGCTGAGTTGATGGAATCTACACAATCTCTTAATAATACTGTACTGCCACTGTAGCTACAGCTTGAAGATTAAAGTCTTGTGTATTAAATAATTTCTGAGTTTGGCAGCTCCTGGTGGTGTATGCTGAACATGCCAGCAAACAACAGAATCATTTGAAAAAGGAATTAAATGACGTAAAAATAAGTGACTGTTTAAAGTTTCCCGATGACCATTAGATAAACATGAGGAATACGATATGGGAATTGATAAAACATCTCTGTAAAATGGGGCGTACACAATGCACTGACAAAGCACTCATTACTAATTTGGGGGGGGGGACATTTTCAGTGAGGTAATGAAATGGCCTTGATAGTAATACAGCAATACAACAGTATGATGGTACTTGCAGGTTAAGGCCCATTCCAATAGCATCTGTAGCAACCAGTATCTTGCAGGGGTCATCAGGGTCATTGAACTTCTTGGCCTGTGACAGCTTGGTGCCTGTAAATCACACAACAACTGAGCTTGATCTCTGTCACACAGCCTGGAGCTTATTTACAAAAGTTTCTATCTACACAAAAAGCCCCAATACTGGTTGGTAAAATTAAGTATGAATAACAGAAATTTTACTTTTCCTTGGTTTTTATAATGTTTTTGGACAAAAAGTTAATTTTCACAAATGGAGCCCACTAGGATCTTGTTGATTTCAAAGACTTTATTCACACATGACCGCCTCTTCCTTTAATAAACATGCAGGTGCTTCGTGGATGGAAACACAAATTCATAGAGGGGCAGAAAACATTTTTTTTATCTTCACCTTTGCAGCTAACCTTGAGGACCAAGTTGATACATTGGGTCTTTTCTTTACACACAAACATACATCTATCTACACATCCTTCTGAAAACCACTCACCTGGAGGTAAGCTCCCATAAATGACAGCACATTCTTGTCCTCTGACCTCAATCTGTCTGCTTATGGAGTAGATGTCATTTTTACTGAAGCAGACAATACAGTCTCCTGGTCTCAAGTTGTCCAGTGACTCCACAGCTTGATCCAAGATTGTGAATGGAGTTAAACGCTGGTAGGTGTGGACCTTCAGAGAGAGAAGGGAATGGAGGGACGGAGAGAGGAGAGAGAGTGGTTACCCAAAGACGATGATTATAAAACGTTGAACAACATCTGTGACACTCCTCTCTTCCTGCTGTACTACATATTACTGCCTCACCTCCACCTCCTCTCCTGTGGTGTACATCAGCTCTCTGATAAAGTCTATGGCTGCAGGTTCCCCGCACACGTGGATCTCCTCTGCACAGAGACCTACACACATACACAGAAAATGTCAACAGCCCAAGTTGGAAACATCATCATTCAAAATAAATGATAAAATCAGAGGTACAAAGAATAAACATGTACGTATTTTGCCTAAAAATGTTGTGTTTGTGTGCATGTGTGTGTCATAACATAACAAAACAAGAGATTTAGAAAATGTTCATAATCATTGCTTGATTATAATAAATGTTACTATTGCAAATATTACATGTGAGAAAGTTTTAGAAGATGCTCATCAGTTTAGCCTTGGGCCACATGAATCACAGAGAGACATGAGGTCCAAGACAGTGCCAGAGGTCTGTGTGTGTGTGTGTGTGTGTGTGTGTGTGTGTGTGTGTGTGTGTGTGTGTGTGTGTGTGTGTGTGTGTGCACATGCGTGCGTGTGTGTTACAAACCCAGTAGTGCTCTGGTCCAGGCCCAGCCTCTGGAAGGATCTCTGATCATTTGAATTTCATCGATTACAGCCACCTCATCTAAAGACAGACATACACACCACCATCACCTTGTTAATCAATACACTCAAACATAAGTTAAATTAGTGCCTAGTTTTCTACAGGATCTAACAGAAGAAACATTTTGGTTCTAGTGAGCAATCAAAAATATCAGTAAGGAAGAGATATTCTTGTGAAATTTGGCTGATGATTGTATTTTTAATGTCAGCTCTTAGCCAGACAAACATTTAACCAAGATGTGACAGGACTGTGCTTGTGATTTAAAGAGAAACTCCAGTATTTTTAAACCTGGGCCCTATTTTTACAAATTTTGGGTTCGAAATGACTAATGACTAAGATCTTTTTTGTTTAACCAGAAACAGAAAGTCACGCTCAAGGAAAAGTCTCGCTCTGAAATCTCATGAGAGGTTGAGCTGTTGCAGGAAGACAAAAGGATTTTACTCTTTAACAAAACGGTCTGTCTCTGTAGGGATCCTTTCCATAATGTTGTCAGACACTTAGAATAACAGTCTGAGCCTGTCAGCGGCAAAACAAGCACTTTTAGTGGACGTACTTTTCATGGGCACAGTTGCCCGCAAGGATTACGTTGCAGCCATTCCAGCCCGTTCGCAGAGGCCGGCGGAGGTGATCTACTGGACCAATTCTAAAACAAATGGTAAGTATTAATCATTTCAACCCCCAATTTGTAAAAATAGGGCCCAGGTTTAAAAATACCGGAGTTTGTTTTTAAAATGTATGGTACTTGAAACATCACATGAAAAACAAACAAATTAACCACTGGTTAAGTATATTACTACATCAATTTATGGATAGTAGCTAAGTAGATTGATCAAACTCAGATACTTGCCCCATACAAAGGCAAGATTCATTTCATCTTATTTTTTGTGATTAAAAGGGACGAGGCTCCACTTTTTTGGGATCAATTTGAAAAGCAGTCAACTATTCATTTTTGATTTAGCTGATACAATCTGATAAGATCGACTTCAATGCAATGTCCAACCGAGCAATGTTGAGTTTTCTTGTTATACTAATAGTCTATAGTCTATAATAGGGTTATACATGCTTTTATCTCGTTCCGACTTGACTACTGTAATGCACTTTATGTTGGTGTTACCAGGCCTCCCTATCACGCTTGCAGTTGGTCCAGAATGCTGCAGCTCGTCTTTTAACAGGAGCACATTTCCCCCGTACTGGCCTCCCTTCACTGGCTCCCTGTACGTTTTAGGATTGATTTTAAGATTTTATTGTTTGCCTATAAATCATTAAATGGGCTAGCTCCAACCTATCTCTCTTACCTTCTGCACCCACATGTCCCATCAAGGTCACTCAGGTCCGCTGACCAACTCCTTCTGGTTGTGCCAAGATCAAGGTTGAAGCACAGGGGAGATCGGGCTTTTACAGTTGTAGCCCCCAAACTTTGGAACGAGTTGCCTCTGCATGTCAGGCTGGCCCCTACATTGCCTGTTTTTAAATCTCGTCTTAAAACACATTTTTATTCCTTGGCTTTTAATTTAGTATGAGAGTTGCTCTTTTAATTTTTTTTTTTTTGTCTTTTGTACTTATGTTTTTATTGTGTTTTATGGGTTTTTGCTACTTTGATTGTACAGCAAACAGACTTGACTTGAGCTATTAAACAGAAATGTTTGTATGCGTTATGTTTACTTACAAGGCGTGGTGACACTGCACATCTCAATGGTACAGGCCACATGACCAGCTGCTCGACCCTCTGAGTCCATGAAGGTCCTCTCCTCTCCCGTAACCAAGTCACATGTCACACCCTGCAAATACACACACACACACACACACACACACACACACACAGGACAACAGTCAACAGTACGGTATGGTGAAGAAGAGATAAAAGATGACACCTTAAAAATACACACAGAGATGGGAAATAGAAAAAACAGCACAGACACAGTATGATAAAAGACATTAGTACATAAATATAAAACACAAAGAAAGAATACTCCTCATCTTTTTTATTACACACATTACCCACAATGCAACTCGACCACCAACAGTTCGGTCGGAGATTCGGCTATGTCACTTAAAGCAATTTATTTCACACAGCTCTCTCCATAAAAGGCTTTATACAACTTTTTTCACACATGCAGTAGAACTCCCCAACACATGCAAAAAGACTGACTTTAAACAAAACAGAAGACAGATACGTACAGCAGCGTTGCTCTTCTCAAAGATCTCGTGGGCCAGCAGTTTCAGGGGGCCACAGTAGACTCCAGACTTAGCAGCCAGGTAGCGCTGGATGGCTTGGTAGGTTTTACCACTGTTAGTGGGACCAGCATGGAAAATCACCTTCCTCTGGATGGCACGAGCCTCAGGGTACCTGATGAACACACATACAAATACTGTAACCACAAAATAATAATGTGCAAGTTATTACACATGCATACAGACTTTAAGGTGTGAACCACTGTTGGTACAAGATTATTAACTCCAATATAAGATGTATAAATGGCACATACCAGTTAGGAGGGACTCTGAGGTCTGAGATCTTTCTCAGGTCGTCCATACAGTCCAGCATAGGAAAGATTTGCTTGGCATGACGCAGAAAGTATGGGTAGACATCATCTATATGACCTGGAGTACAACAGATATTAAAGTTAATTAAATAAAATAAAACTAACTAATTATCTAAAGACACAACACCACTGAGGTTTAAACAAAAACCGACAAACCTGCTCCATAGCAGATGTCACTGAGGATGATGTGCAGATCGGCAGGGAGTGATGCCATTTCCAGGACATATTTCCTGAAGCTAATGAAGGCCTGGTGGAACAGGCGAGCTGTATACAAACATAAACACACACACAAAACACACACATAAGGTTCACTATTTCAAAGCATGCTGGTTGGTTTCTTTAAATGTAAATTGATGTGAATGAATTTCTCACCATCCAGGCCATGGTCTGCTGCCAGCTTCTGCATCTCCTTCCTCTTATAAAACCTGTTCAGGACTTTAAGCAGTTCACCTGCAGAGAGAAACAGGCATTAGACACACAGAAAATGACTTTCATGTGTATAATTTACAAATAGCAAACAATACACACACTGTGTTCAAAATACTGAACACCTGACATCTCAGGTAGCCTTGGCACACGAATAAAAAACAGCACAAGTTAATTATTACTTCGTTTTCTGGAGTGCTGAATAATTCTCTCTCAGAGACCAGCTCAGGTGAAATTTACTCACTTTTATCGAGCGGCTGGGTCAGCTCTGCTCCCACACTCCCATCCACCGAGGAGTCGGTCTTCAGAGAGACGGGGACAAACAGAGAGGTGTCCGGGGGTTTTGGAGAAGAGCTGTTAGATGAAACATTTCTGCTGCAAACCACAGAACCAGCCTGGTGTTGTTTATGTAACAAACCAGACCCAGAAGAAAACACATGACAGCTGCCAGCGGTGATGCGGGCAGTCCGGGAGCCAATGTGGCGGTGAAGCCGAGAAAACAAGTACACACACCGGTTTACTGACATCGCTGGAGTCGTTTGTATCCCGAGTGTTAGCACCTTCTGTGGGCTACGTACAAAACGTGTGCTACTGTCGCTCCATGCTGTTCAGCAGCTCTAAATATGTGGATTATACTCCACCAACTTCAACAGAGGACGGTCAACACAATTAACTTCCTGCGCTAACCCAACGTGGGTCAGGACCGGTCACCATGTAGCTGCCCACGATGTGCCTGTGTTGATATTGAGCATAAAATTACTTCTACTCAAAACCTAATGATAGCTACTGTCTTCAATCAGCCAATATTTGTCAAATAAATAAATATGACAAAAAAAAACGATTTTGTTTTGAACAGCGTGTGGCAAACAGAGCAAAATATAAACAGGCAAACAAAACGACTCCTCTATAGCTGAACTCGAAGATCGTATATACCACACTGAAGAGTGACTCGCCATCTCTCCCTGTAAACTCCTTCCTTGAGTACCGACTAAAAACGATCTTTGAAGGCTTCATGCATTCACTTGAGTTAACTCTTCAGAAAATACTTTATATTTGTTGTTTCCAGACATTTACAGGATGGGCTTTTATGTTAGGCAAATTAGGTCAGTTAATAAAGAGCCATGATGAGAATTTGTCTAACATTCCTTATTATAAATATTTTTATTTGATATGATCTTGTCACATGTATGAGAATGTCACAATGTATTATATGCTCAATTTAACTAATGTACTCTCGCTAATGATGATATTTTATGATCTTTTTAAGCAGAAAAACCTAACCAGGGACAGGGCTCGCAAATTAGCCTTGGCTAGAAATCCTGTATGCAATACATTGGTACCATGTTTTTGTAACCTGTTACAATGTTTTTTCACTGTCCCTGACAAATAAACCAATAGATAAAATATCCTCCTCTCTATAATTCAAAACAAATTTTGAGGTACATTTTGCTTTTTGCAGGCCCATAGCCAGAATTATAGAAATACTGAAGTAACCCCAAATTCACCACAACCCCACCCCCCACAGAAATGTTTGACAGCCACCAAAAATGTCAAAGAATTTCTCATATTTTATTAACTGTGCAGTTTTATATTTTCTGTAAGTTTTATCTAACAGAAAATATGACAGTCTAAATGTTGTTCTAAAGCTTGCTCCAGTCTTACAGGAATATAATTCTGGTGGAGAAATGCTAAACCCTTTAGGAGAGTTGGCAAGTGCGTCAGGATGGACACCAAAACGACACAGTGGCCGTGAAGATGATTAAGAATCAAGGTGTTTTTACCTGTGCAGGCAAAGGAAGAGGTAGGAAAGCACTCGTCAAAGAGTTGGGCTTGCTTATCAAAGTTTGAGTTGCGTCATCCTGAAGAAATTGTTGTTCAAAAGATATTCAGTATAAATTTGCTTTATTCACGATTCATTTTAGCTATATATCTGGGTTTGGTGTATATACACACATTATCATACACTCACACATGTCAATGGCATGATAAGACATTGTGTAAAGATTAACATGCAGTAGATAAGACAGGGGCAGAGAGTTTTGGCATTTAAGTGTGTCTTCATTACCTTTGAAGGTATTTAAAGTACACCAAACAAACCCTACCTGTGGTGTTCAGAAGGACAGAAAATATGTCTGACAGGCAGAAAGAAAGAGTTACTTGCAAATAAATTACAGTTCCCAAACAAAAGAAAACCAGATTGCAAGGTCAACACTACTGTGAAGGAACAAATAAATATGAACTGTAGATGTGAGTGCTCAGAAGTTTATGAAATGAAATGTATAACATGACAGTGACAAAAAACAACAAAATATTGTACTTAGTAAGTCCAATTAAAACAAGTAGTGATATATAAATGACAGTATCGTTTCCATTACAGACACAGGAGATCTCTGAGGTGAAGTCGTCCTTGAGTGATGATTAGTTTCAGCTTCCATGCCCCTTCTAAACAAAGTTAAGCATCGGAGGGGAAAAGTGCAAAACTGGCCACAGATAAGAGCTTAAGGGCAAATTCAACCTACACACAAGACCGGTAACATCACCTGTGTGCGTCTTTAAAGCAGGACCTGAACTGCCAGTCTGAGCGTCACAGTGGAACATTGTTGGATTTTACAGTGTATTCATACTGCATCCCTTCCAGTGCTTACAATAGCAGACATGAGCCATTCATTAACATTAGTATTATACTTATAAAGAACCAACAGGCTCAAAAAACGGCACACCCTATGAAAAAGAAAAAAGTGAAACTGACAGGAACAGTGAAATCTACAGTCTGCTGATCATAGCTAGCATCGTTTAATTTTTCTATTGAATCATTTAAAATGGAAATGGAAATGGCAACTTGTGTGGTGATGACAGAACATTCATTTTCAGGTATAAGTAGCCAGAAAACTTCCTCCACTTTCAACCATTTTTAAGCTTTGAATTTTAGACATTGAAGTAAATCTATTTCTTACGTCGACTGAAGTGAGAGTGAACTGACACGAGCTGCGACATGGAAATTTAAAGGTTTAGTTCAACCAAATTACAAATAAACATATTTTCTATTTAGCCATACAGATTTAATGTGATTAACTCCCGTTAATCTGGATAATCCGCACAACTGGTTTGCAAAAGTTCATTTGCTTTTTATTTTTTGTAATTTCGTTGAACAGACCCTTAAAATAACTTTGGAAGACAAACAACAAAAGGTTTCTATTCTTAAAGATTAGTCATAAATAAGTGGCACTTTAAAGATCAAACAAAATGTCTCGTGCCGGAGAAACATCTTGACTTTAGAAAAACACAAGAGTGAATCTTTAGACACATTTGGAGGTAATCCTGTAGTAACCCGACAAACCTCACCATCAGTGAAACAGCATCAAATATTCATCTTAACAAGAGAATTAAATGTTGCATTGAGCGCAAGCAGAGAATTTGAATATATGACGCGTTTAGATCTGCAACCATTAGCCGATTAATTGATTAGTCAATCAACAGCTGAAACAATTAATCGATCATCAAAAATGTTGGCATTTTTAAGGAAAAACTTCAAACCTTTGATCAAATGTGAGCATTTTCTGCATTTCTCTCTATCATGTAATAATAATTTAGACTGCTGATCAGACAAAACAAGACATTTGTAGACGTCACCTCAGGCTCTGGGAAATTGTGATGACATTTCATAGACTAAACAATTAATCAGTTAATTGAAAATCTGCAGATTAATCGATTTTATGAAATAAATGACACTGAAATGATAATGTCCATCTTGAATCAAAAGAAATGTCTTGTGATGAAATGAGACATGGACAGGAACCAGAAACATGTAAGAGCGGAATATGTTTTCATTTTTTCAAGATGATGATTAGAAGATGAAATATAGGATTCAATTTATGTTAAGATGAACATTTGTTGCGCTAAACTCTTAATTTCCCAATTCAGCAGACGTTTGCATGGACAGAGCCGTCTGTGGACTGTTGCATCATACTGAACAACAACTGGGTGCTAGATGGTTGAACGAGAGCACAGGGACGTCATCGCAGCTTAAACTCAGGTATTGTGAATAAACACAGAGTGCGTGTGTTGACTCATAGCTTAGCCTCTCTTCGTGTCCTTCGTTCAGGCTGATCCCCACGTCTTGAATACTTTCAGTCACTGGCTAGACTCTAGAGAGCGTCATTTTGTAGGGTGTGTGGGAGGGAGGATGCCAGAGAGAGTCCAGGATAACCGCCGTCCAAATATGCAAACAAAAGAAGCTCCTGTTGCAGAAGAAAGGGAAAAATGGTGTGGTGGTCGTCTGTAGTCATCTCCTCTTTTCCGTCTTTGCTCCTGTTTTATTATGCATTCAGCAAGCTGCGACTGTATGGCTTCACTTGTGTGCGTGTGTTTTCAGTCTGAGATGCCAAGATGAAATAGGCGGCCTCACTGTCCCTTATTTGGGTTGGTTTGATTTGCACTCTTGCCTTGATATTTAACATTCAACCTACTTGGATTGTATGCTTGTGCGTCTGTATGCGAGTGTGTTTCGGTCCTGGGGGGAGAGAGTGATGGTGGTCGGACAGCTCGCAGCTGTGAAGTGATGGGGGGGGGATGCCTGAAAATATGTAATGTGTATTCATGTATACAGACATTTCTCAGTCCAGGGAGATAGTGGGGCAGCCCTCACACCTCTGGCTGTTCAGCAGTGAAGAGTTGGGGTGTGTCTGTGTGTATTTTCAGTTCATAGCATCACCCTCACATCTCTGGCTGCTCCGCATTAACAGGCTGGGTTCGGGGCTCAGGCGACTCGTAGCGCTGATGGAAGTTTCTTTTCCTCAGCTTCTCTGGAGCTTTTCTCCACAAAACGATCTCCTAAACACAGAGGCAAAGGAATGAATATGTGAAAAACTTAATCCCAATTAAAATGCAAAAGGAGAGAAACAATGTAATAGAAAAACAAGAACTAAAAGAATGAAGGTGAAGGTATACGTGTACTTGAATGGTCTTAAGGAAAACTCTCCTGGAGGATAGACAGAGAAACAACTACAGATATCAGCTCACTGATGCAGAATACTATTGCTGTGTGTGCCAGTGTGTTACCTGTTGTTTAAAGTATCTTCTGTCCTCTTCATCAACCAGCACCAGATTAAGGAAGTAGCGTACAGAGAACTTCTTGTTGACATCCCTCATGGTGGCTGTCAAGTCATATCCTGTAAGAAAATAGAAGATGTGATATGCTGTCACTCAGTATGCCTATTTAAATGTTTTAATAAGAGGGATTTTAACAGGGAAACCGACACCCTGATGATATGACAACATATTACCGACAGTTCATCGTCTACTTACTATATTCTTAAGTTGTAACTGCAAGAAGAGAGGAGAGAAAAGAAGAGGAGAGAACTCACCTGCCAGGAAGAGTCTGATGGGGATTGATTCTCCTTTAACTGGAGCTCCATCCATGATCTCATACTTTGCAACTGTCTCTGTCTCTGTGGTAGTGCTGGGACCTGAAAAGGAGGACAACAATCACATTAAGTAGGATAGAATAAGGTAAAGTGGAGCAGAGCAGACAGAAGTTTCTATTGGGACCTAATCAGTTTACAGAAGAGGAAACCAACTACAGCATTTTACAGCTAGAGAAACCTCAAAAGGTGAAGAACTACAAAGTTAGCACAGAATCATGCTGCTGGTCCTCCACGTTAGTTTCATTTTACTACAGTGGATTCTTACCTATGCCTGTTATCTCCTTCTTGATGAGCTGCAGCTCCATGTGTTGGATCTTGATCCTGACCAGCAGGAAGTAGATCTTCCCAACAATCACGTCCTTAAGGTGGTATCTAACAAAGAGACACACCAAGAGAAGCTGCTCAAACTGACTTAAGGCCAGGTCGTATTTGGGGTTGTCTGAGGAAGCAATAAAGACTTCAACAGAAAAGTTAAAGCGGTACCGATCTTACTTGGATTTGTTGTATTCAAACTCAATGTGCAGACAGTCTTCTATGCCGACCTCCATCTTGATCGAGTTGTTGACATCTGGGTAGGTGGCTAACTGGTGGACAATCAGCTCGTATTCCTTCACTAAGTCAGACAGGCGACGAACTATTGTCACCCTGAGGAAATACCTGCAAGAAGAACACACAGACCGAGAGTCAGACCGAAACAACGCAGAACATGCCGTCATCCAAAGAAAATCCCACACTGTATCAATCTGTGACAACATAAGATAAGATAAGATAAGCCTTTATTGTCCCACAGCGGGGAAATTTCCAGCGTTACAGCAGCCAGCAAGAGTGTCCTATATAGAAATACAATAAAATAAATAGAAAAATAGTCCTGTACACAGTACAGACAGAAATAAATAATAAAGTGACTGAGTGCAGTTGTAAGTATGAACAAATAGATAAGATAAAATATTGCACATATATAATGTACATGTACATGAAAATTATTTCACAGCAACAGATGAAGTAGATAACATCATGAATAAAATATATGCATGAAGATAATGCACAGCAGCAGATGAAGTATAGTAGCAAACAGTCTGCGTACTGACAGTCGACAGTCGTGTGTAGATTACCGGGAGTTGTACTGATTGTAGAGTCTGACAGCAGCAGGCAGGAAGGACCTACGGTACCTCTCCTTCAGACACCGCGGGTGGAGCAGCCGGTCGCTGAAAGAGCTGCCCAGTGCTGATAGAGTGACCTGTAGGGGGTGGGAAGTGTTCTCCAGTAGTGATGATAGCTTGGCCACCATTCTCCTGCCTCCCACCACCTCCACTGGGTCCAGAGGGCATCCAAGCTGGCCTTCTTTACCAGTCTGTCCAGTCTCTTCCTGTCCCTGGAAGAGATGCCACTGGCCCAGCAGGCCACCCCACACAAGATGGCTGATGCCGCCACAGAGTCATAGAAAGTCCTCAGGAGCACCCCCTGCACTCCAAAAGACCTTAGTCTCCTGAGCAGAAAGAGGCGGCTCTGGCCCTTCTTAAACAGAGTGTCCGTATTGTCTGACCAGTCCAGTTTGTTATTCAAGTGAACACCCAGATACTTGTACGATCTCACAATCTCAATGTCCGTTCCCTGGGTGTTCACTGGTGTAGGTGGAGGGAGTTTGCGCCTGCCGAAGTCCACCACCAGCTCTTTGGTTTTACCCGCATTGATCTGGAGGCGGTTCAGCTGATACCAACCCACAAAGCCCTGGGTCAGTTCTCTGTACTCCCTATCATCCCCGTCGGTGATGAGGCCGACAATGGCAGAGTCGTCAGAGAACGTCTGCAGGTGACAATTCGAAGTGTTGTGGGTGAAGTCCGCTGTGTAGAAGGTGAACAGGAAAGGCGCCAGGACGGTTCCCTGTGGAGCCCCTGTGCTGCAGAAAAGTGTGTCAGACACACAGTCCTGTAACCTCACATACTGTGGTCGGTTTGTGAGGTAATCCAGGATCCATGCTGCCAGGTGATGGTCCACCCCAGCATGCTCCAACTTGTCCCCCAGAATCCTGGGCTGGATGGCGTTAAATGCACTGGAGAAATCAAAAAACATGATCCTCACAGTGTTTCCAGCCTTTTCCAGGTGAGAGAGGGATGTGTGAAGTAGGTCATCCACCCTAATGCCGGGTTGGTAGGCAAACTGCAGAGGGTCCCATAAATGGGCTCACCAGCGGACGCAGGTGGACAAGAACCAGTCTCTCCAGGGTCTTCATCAGGTGAGAGGTCAATGCCACTGGCCTGTAGCCATTGAGGTCCTTGGGGTGTGGGGTCTTCGGCACAGGAACCAGACACGATGTTTTCCACAGTTGTGGCACCCTCCCCTGCTTCAGACTCAGGTTGAACAGGTACTCAACAATCCCACACAGCTGGTCCGCACAGGACTTCAGAAGTCTGGAGCTGATGCCGTCTGGGCCCGCCGCCTTCCTCACCCTCATCTTCCTCGGTTCGTTTCCCACATGGGATGTTGTGAGGAACAGCCCAGTTGAGCTTGTAGAGGGCAGGGGGGCTGAATGGGGGGTGTTTGAGGGTGTGAAATGGGGAGATGGGCCCAGCCCAGGCTGTGGTGTGGGTGTATTAATTAATGGCTGTAAGCTGAGGGCTGTGGGGAGTGGTGAGTGGTGAGATGGGGGTGCAGGCAGGGAGGGTAGATGGTGATGATGGTTGCAGGGGGGACGGGGCAGGGGGAGGGGTAGATGCCTGATCGAATCTGTTGAAGAATACGTTTAGGTCATTTGCCCACTTCTGATCCCCCGCAGGCCGGACTTGGAGTCCATATGGCCCGAGATAGTTTTAAGGCCCCTCCAAACTCCTCTGGTGTTATTTTGCTGCAGCTGACTCTCCATCTTCCTCCTGTAGCTGTTTTTCCCCTCCCTGATCCTCCTCCTCAGCTCTCGCTGAACAATCTTCAACTCCTCCTTGCTACCCGATACAAAAACTCTTTTTTTCCTTGAGGAGAGCCTTAATATCAGGAGTGATCCAGGGTTTGTTGTTGGCGAAACAACGCACAATCCTGGTGGGGACGGTGTTGTCCACACAGAAATTTAACATCAAATATTGGGAGGAATAAAAGACAGAAAACTGAGTGGGAGAGACTTGTAAGTCTTTTCTTTCTCCTTCACATGTGCACATGCCTAACTCAAGAATGTGTTTTTATCATATTTTGGACTAATCTGTGTAATTTTCATATTCTGTTCATTCAAATTTAGCATGATTGGGCTGTTTCTAAGATATGTTATTAATAAAAGAGGGCTGCAACTAAAAAGTACTTTAAGTATCCATTAATAAACTAAATTCTGATTAACTGATCGATCACAAAAGACAAAAAATGATGATAAAAAAAAAAGGAGTCAGAAGTTAAAATCACATCCTAAAATGTGTCACGCTGTCTGACAAATACTCCAAAAACCAAGAGAGAAAATCTTAAAATAGTCACATTTGCGTGTGATATTTTAACTTGATAAATAACAAAAAAAAGATAAATTATTGAATGTATTTCTTGTAAAATAAAATAAATAATGAAGACTTGCAGCACTACTGAGACCAGAACAAATAACAGCAATATGTCTATTGATCCTGTAGGTACTCTTACTGTCCACCTCCAGTGGGGTAACAGTGTAAGATGAGCGAGAGAAATCAAATCAAAAACATCAAGTGGGACAAAAACACATGGGTCATAAACACACCCCATGTGATTTAATACAATAATATAACCTGCAGTTTATGTTAAACTGTGTAATAAATATACCTTAGCCTGACATTGGCTCCAGTATAGGACTCATAGGGCTTCTCCACCTGCATGAACTCAAAGTCGTAGCTCCTGTTCTGGGTGAGTTCTCCAGGTAGAGCCAACTCTTTCACCAAGTCCACAAACTCGTGGGTGTTGCTCTTATCAGAGAACAGCTCTGAAAAACAGCAGAGTGGATTTTGAGTGGCTGCTGGTCTGCATGGTTTACAATTCCACACAGTCTGAAACACACTACAAAAAGTTTTACACATTTTGTTTTATTTCAGGATTCTGGTCTTTCAACACACTGCTCTCATTACCCTCCTCCTACTGAAAATACAGCTGGAGGAGGGTTTAGCTCCACTATGGCAGGCTGCACATGACGACCACATGCTCTGTTAAACCTTTTAGCCACATGAAAAAGCCAACAGCCTACTGTTGACAAGTCGTTTTCCAGCTATAAGCCTAATGCACTCAATTAGCATTTCAAATATTTTATGGAGCTAGTTGCAAAAGGCAATTTAGAGGTTTTAAGTGTTAAACAGAATACATCCATAAGAACCATTCTTCATAATCATAAATGACAAATAACTCTCCATACACTTTATAACTCTTGCAAAATACAGGAAAACAGAGTGATAACAGACTTCAATCATGCTCACCTATCTGTCCAACAAATTCGATGCGGATGCCCTGATGCTCCAGTCGCTTTCCTCCCTGCTTCACATTTAGATTCACCTGGAGAGGAAACATTTGATGAGATCATGTATCATATGAACCAAAAAGCATGTTGTAACATTGGTAGGACAATATTACCCATTTACAAATATACTTGACTTTGACAGAGAACAACTAGCATATCCTCTCGTTATAGAATATCCCTGGCAAGAGCTTTCCCTTGTTATTACATATCTGCTGGTACTGCATTTACATACATTTTGTTAAGTGTTGGTACAAGTGCTGGTCCAAACAGGTTAAGCTCTTCAGAAAAACCTATTTGATGACAGAAGAAGGGCCGACAGCCAATAAAGCAAATATCTCAAAGTGAATTGGGTAGACTCTGATATTATTTAATAAAGCAGATGTATCAGTTGATACATTCATGGATCCTAAACATAGATGCTTCACTTCCTCCCGAAGTCGGAGCAAATCTTGCACATACAGCAGAAGAGACTTAATTTCCCACTGGGCTCAGTTAAAGAGAGGATCCCAAAATAGACTCGGGTTTGGCCGAAAAGTCCGGTATCTGCTGACTGAGTACTGTTAGCTAATAGGCCTAAATAAAATGACAGCGAATTTAAATCACGCTTCATGTGTGTAAGAGCCCCTTACTGAACATTGTAGAGCTTTGCACCCGCTCTATAAATAATGTAAAGTTTACCTTGCCAGACACAGACTCTCCGTCGTAGAACAGGTAGTGTTTCTCCACTTTCCCGTCTTCCGTCTTCAACTCGGCCGTCTTTCTGTTCTCTGCATCGTTCAGCAGTACATCAATTTCACATACCGGCCCAAACAAACCTCCTAGGAAACTCTGAAACACAAAGCTTATCATAGAAAACAGTGTATTGCACACAGAAACAAAGAGACCATTTAAGATGGGCTATAGTTGGTAGGATGTCTGAATAATGAGTAGACTAAGCCTTTCTTCACAGTAAATTAGGATGTACTGTGGACTGAAGAAAAAGCTCCTTACTCTATTAATCCTGAAGAGCATGAACTGCTATTTTTTTTCATCTTGCTTTATAATCTTCAAGGTTCATAAAGTTGACCCTTTCAGGAAATGCTGTAAACGACAACTAGTCACAGGGGTCGAGAACAACTTACAACATAACAAAAGAAAAAAAAAAATCAAACAAACAAACAAACAAAGATCTGAGGCAAACTCAGAGACAAGACTGGTAAATCTATGATCACATGATATGTAGCTATCTTGATCTAAGAGACTGAAACACAATGTCAGTCAGAGGCTTCAGCCTGACAGCATAGATAATTGTGACAGGACTGAGGCTGCATGCTTTCTAGTTTACAGGCACTTTAAAACAACAATAGACTGAACAGAGTGTATTAAGAGTTTGTTAACATACATCTCCGTGGACAATGGGATGTAGTTGTCCGCAATAATCACAAACAAGTTAACATCTATGCACATGAAGGGGACTGATGGGTCTGGACACACGGTCTCAAGTTGTCGCCATGTAAATCCCCACAGTTTACTCCCTATCCATACTCGGGTAGATAACATCTGTTATTTCAACACTAGCTAACTCAATCACTTATCACCAGCTGCACAGCCACATTATTTTCCTCTGAGCTGGCACAAAGTCACAAACACATGCTTCAGGATGCAGCAGCAGCATATCTGGAGGAATCCGCCCAATCATCAGGAGGTCAGGAGAGACCAGTCACTGTCTGGACACAAGTGGGATGCTTTGATTCACTGTACTGGATGCATATTATAATATAGGAGACTCCTAGAAGAAACCCCCAAATCAACCTAATGAGCTACACAGGAGCAGCAACATGGTAAACAGTACATCAAAGTCAGTTGGTATCAACTTGCACTTTTGTCCTTAACTGACACATCCTTTAAACATAAAAATAATTACGTTGTTGCTGTAATTCAACATGCATGTGATATACGGCACAACTTCACATTAACGTTACATCGTGCTAACCAGCAACGTTAGCTAACATTAACATTTCTCTTAGCCCCATTGCAGCTCCAGTTACCGAAAACATAAACAAGCTAAAATTACTTCAGTTATTAATCAACACTTTTAGTTGCTATCATCATTAACCAAAGCTGCCGGGCCGTTGGCTAGCCAAAAACATAATTGAGAAAGCAGAGACGGCCTCGTACTGATGCTAATGCTAGCTTTCCTGTCAGGTTTAAATGTTAAATAGCGGCTGTCAGGTGAAACTGGGGGTCCGTGTTGATGCTGGGGTTTTATGAACGAATACCCCGGTTCATTTCAGTGTAGTCCGAACAGCTGATGCTTGTTTTTACACTCACCATCTCGGCCGTGTAGACAGTTGAAGCTAACAGCTAGCCTCGCTCCGTGTAGCCAGTCTGTGGTATGAACCAGGAGGTAGTATCAAGGCTTACCGTCATGTGACCCGGGTCATGCGTGTGTGGGCGGGGGCAGGGGGCTATAAAGGGATGCAGTCACAGGTTGGCATTTTTCTCCTGAAGACCCCAGGCACACTAATCACTAATCACATTATAATAATCAGAAAAAATATTAAGTGAGTTTGTTATTAACATTGCTGGTTGATCCAGAAACAAACCCAGGATTCCTTTTGGGAGCAGACATCAAATTACCAAATTATTTTGTTTATTTCATTATTTCATAATGTTATGGCCCTTACTTAATTCTAATGAGAACTACAATAGCCACTTTAATTAGAGCCTGACGGACACTGAAACTTTGTTAGCTGAAACTAAAAGTTAATATTTGAGAAAGATATCCCATGACATATTGGCTGATAGTCTTTAAAATAAATGCATAACATAAAACTTTTTTGACAGGGATGCCTTCAATTTGGTTATTTATAAAATTGAGACCAAAATATGTTCTAAGTGGGACATTTTACAGTTGAAAACGAAGCTCATCTGTGCTCTCTGGTGGACAAACTAATGACGACACTGCTTCTAGATTTCCTCAGACATATCTTTGGTAATTCTCTACTACAACATATATGCTGATGCAATAAAGGCCTATGTGTGATAAGCTAATATTGGAATAATATCAGACATTTATTCAGGCTTTATCAGACTTTAAGTAGTGGCTCAACATTTGTACATACTGTTGTGGTGCAGTGCATTAATTGTATTGTTTATTGTGCAAAATAGTTTTAAATCAGGAGCTTAGACAATATCTATTGTACTTCAGTTGTATTGGCTTTGTGCTACTGTTGCTCTGAAAGTTTAATATCGTATTCATCTTTTTTTTTTATCATTAATAACACAATGTACACACCAACACATATACACATTCTCTTTATGTTAGAAAAGTAGATATATAAAGTTGGTTTAGTCAGATTTAGATAATCTCTCATGTCCTTAGCAAGTATAAAAGTGAAGGCTGGAGCAGGAGAAGATAAACTCATAAAAACCCGGTTCATCCTGAGATTCACAAATTACCCAACTGACTGAGGAGCTATAATAAACAGTTAGCATAACAAACAGCAGAACAGTTTGGATAAAATATATTGAAAACACCATTTAATAATGTTGTTATAAATCCTTTATTGATAGAAGTATTTCAAATGCAAATTAGACAATGCAGAGCATGTGCACAATACATATTCTGATTTGTTCCAGCTCACAGTGGTTAACATTGCGTGAAATCCATTCCTGAGGGGTTTGGGCTTGCAAGATTCTCTTGTTCAACCCTGAAGACCAGAAATTCCCAAAATACGTTGCATAACCCTCCTGGGTACGTGTAAAGTGTCACAACATTTGAGACAAAGGGATCAAATAATATAAATAAGTCTTTGTTTTTGTGTGTCTTAAAGGAACACAGGCCTCATAGCTCAAAAAAACACAAAACAAAACATGGTTGGAAGTACAGCTGCAGCAGCAGCAGAGTGAGCAATGCGTGGACAGAGGCGCCATCTTATTGCACTTGTATTACAATTATTTGAAAGCATATTAACTTACACATCTTTTCCACAAGAAAGCACAATTAAGAATCACTGCCAACCTAAACCAAATTGAAGTGTGTATATGTCTCATTTATGCATTCTTTCAGCTACTTAGTCATTGTTTACAGTCGCTCTTTTGCCACTGAATAATTCCCATCAATAGCACTGAGAATACAAAATATATATTTGGCCTATGTCAATCTCTGAGTGACCAACAAAAGTGTAATATTTGTTTTACTATTTGAATAGACAGGGTGGAAATAAAATAGATGCTAGCCTTGTGTGTGTGTGTGTGTGTGTGTGTGTGTGTGTGTGTGGTAGTAGTCTACAGCTGCAGAAGGTGGTCTTCTCTCAGCTCCTGCTCTGCTGGTTTTGCCTCACCAGCCACAGACCTGCCAGGAAACAACCGCCTCATGCCCCTCATATCCCCACCTACAAGCAGAAAAACAAGGACAGATCAGACTACATGGAGCAGAAAAAAGGAGGACCTAGAAAACTATTGAATCCATGGAAATCAAGACATTTTCCCCAAAAAAATACCTTTGTATAGCTCCCTGTCTTTCTCTGTCCAGGACTCCCCAGAGCCTGTCTCACTTTCGGCAGTCACAAAGGCCCTGTCCGCCATGAATGTACTTTCAGCTGCAGAGCCTTCATAATCTCCAGAACCAGTGATTTCCACAGGTGACTCCCCCTCTTCACTCATTATTGGTGTTTCCTCCTCCTCCTCCTCCATCTCCTCCTCGTCGTCCTCCTCCATCTCCTCCTCTGCTTCCTCCTTCATCTCTTCCTCCTCTTCCTCATTCATCTCTTCCTCCTCATACTCCTTCATCTCTTCCTCCTCTTCTTCCTCCCTCAGTGGACTCTCATCCTCCACAGGCTCTGCCTCTCTGGAAACAAAATGAGAGTATGATATTGAATATTGATTATTGATATTGAGTAAAATGTTGATGGAGTTTGGCAGGTTGTTTGTCTGTGATACGGTTTTTCCACAAAATAAGTTCAATAAACTACTCACAAACTCTTAAAAGCACATTTACTCCTTCTCCTTTAATTTAAACCCAGAATCTATGAGTATGCAAATATTTTTCCTTTCAAGAGTTTAACTTTTAGATGCAAGATGTCTCCTACTTCACTGTACAGTCCATTCTCAGTGTATGTGTGCTGGAGGTTTCACGTTTCCACATCACACTTGTGTAAGTTCCTCATACGTGCATGTCTTAAACTTAAGATTTAAGGTGAACACAGAAAAACTTTCTCCCTTCAGCAGATTAATTTAAAAACAGTTTTCTGGTGTCAAACTCTGCAAATTAGAGCTGCAACAACCAGTCGATTAATCGATTAGCTGATCGACAGGAAATGAACATTTGCTTCTCAAATGTGAGGATGTAATGCTTCTCTTTGTCATATATGATTGTACAAGACAACTGAATACATCTCCTTGGGCTGTGCTGTTAAATTATAACAGGCATTTTTCACTATTTTGTGACATTTTATAGACCAAACAATTAATCGAGAAAATAATCAGTAGATTAATCGATATTTAAAATCATTGTTAGTTGCAGCCCTACTGCACGTACATCATTTGGCACAGTGACAGTAACAACAACCAAAACACATTTTTGAGTGAAGGGGTTTTTCTTTCAAACAATTATCAGGAGCAGGTAGAGGTGTTAGGAAACAGCAGCTAATAAATACCTCACCTTAGACCTCATCTGAGGACTGAATCATATTCTGCTTTGTGGACAGACTGTCTTTCAAGAGTTGTAGTAAATGAGTTAATCAATTACTAGGTTACTGTATCCTTTATTTTGTTGTCTGGTATTTCTCAAACAGTAGTATCAAGCTAGTGCGGCACATGCAGACAGATACAGATACAAAACAATAGACCAGAAGCAGCAGCCCACCAGGCGTCACAGCCCACTTCCTCTCTTCACTTCCCTCTGGCTTCCTGTTCAGGGCGAGCTGCAAAAAGGGGAGGGCTGCTGCTGAGGGCCTGCAAGCTGAAATTATGTAGGAGGCCAGATGAGACTCAGACTAACAACAGAGACATCCCATAAGAATAATCCTCATTTTCAGAGCTTTCCACTTTCATTAACCGTCATTTCCACTTTCTACCTTCTGTCGTCTGCACTCCTTGCCTCTCTTGTCCCTTCTTGTCCCGTCTCTGCTCTGTAATCCTAAATCATTTATAGTATATTATTGTTTACGGAAGCTTCACAACCATGCCGTCTAATTCTCAGTTGGACCTTTAACCAGACCTATTGATCAGACCAGGTAAAATCATTGATGGTAGTGGCTCAGTCAGTGGAGTAGCACTCATTGCTCATTGACACTAAAGCAAATATCGCTGTCATCCACTTTTTCTATGCATCTGTGTACATATCAGATACAGAAAATATGCTTCAGAAAATGTGATATGAAGCAGTGTTTTATGACAGAGTAATTTCTCTTGTAGAGACTCTTGTATTAACTCGGTTTTTATACAGTTATCTGGGAGTTTACATTATTTATGTGCATAGTGCATATATAATGATACAGCTGATTAAGCCCATTCAAAACACTGTGTGATTTCAACAATATTGTAGATGGACTGCAGCTGGATAAAATATGATTTGTGGCATTTATTTCCTTTTTTTAAATATAAGGTCATTAACTGATAGGATCGATGTCAGTTAAGAGGAACCCTAAAAGAGGAAACCGAGGGCTAAGACCAAGACTGTGATACAAACTTTCTCAACAGTCACACATTAAAACATAAATTCTTTCACACGTACCGTATGTGCTAAACACACAAACACACAGTTCTTTACTGGCTCATTAACTGCAGAAGGTCACAGTTTTGAAGTTCAACTTAAACGGAAGAATCTGGACAGAGACTCTAAATAAAAAGGATGTTTTGTTTACAGTAATTAAACCTTGAAGAAGTTGGTCATGGTGCAACGAAAAACTGGTGAATTTCTCCCACAAGAGGCCATAGGGGGCGTGAGGTGTGTATATGTATATGAAGTGTATGTGTGGATTTACACACAGTACAACTTCTGAGTGGGTATAACAAAAAACGACATTTTTGGTCAAAATTAACGACATGGAAGCACAGTTTAAAAACCGCCCAGCCAATTTTTACAGAAATTGATACAAAGAAACAAATGGACTGCTACTGCTTAAAAGAGGCTACAAGTTGAAGCGTTTCCATTTTCTACTGCAGGGCACAGGCATGAAAATGTGTGCATCTCTTGTGTGTACAAACAAAATGGCAATGGAGAATTATTTATGACTTCGGTGAAAAACAATCCAAAGTATAACTTATGTTGACAGATGAATAGCACTGAAGGAGATACAAGCTCTGCTGACAAATATACTTTAATATTTAAATTTTGAATAAAGCCTCACTGACTTGCTTTAATGCTCAAAAGAACTGCTGAAGAACCCTCCCTTTGGGATTCAAGTAAAATCTGCAATTATTAAATAAAAATTAGTTAGAAAAGTGTTATTTCAAGGGCACAGAGAGGTTTAGCTAATCGTAGCATGCATTGGGTAGAACTCAGGGACAAGAAGTGGACAGATCGCTCCCCAACAGGTGGATCACAGACGGACAAACATTCATTTAAAATATTATGGCTTTTTGTTTAGTTTTGCATTTTTTAAGTAAGTAAGAGCAACAGCAAAGAGTGATAGCAGACATGATGGCATACGACAGAGTATGACCCTGGTCATATTAAAACCACAGATGCCGTCATTACATGCACTGCTTGGCCAACCGGACGTCTAAGAGATTATTTTTTAAAAGTATAACTGCATACATGCTGTATATGCACAGTATAGAGTGGGAAAAGAGCAGAAAATGTGACAGAAATGCAAGTCATGCAATGATCAGATTTGCACCAACATCATTATGAGTACACAGTACTCATAGTATAGACTGTTTCCACAAGATGCCCTGGACTGACTATACTTGCTCTGTACTGGAGTCTGCAGTACACAGCTCCCAGAGAGCACTTTGAGTTAAGCAGTCCCTTCACCACACACACACACACACACACACACACCAGGATTAAGACAACATGTATATGAGTTCATACGTTGATATTTATGATCAGAAGTAAGTTTCCATTGGATTTTTGCTCTTTACAGCTCAGTAGATACAATGAGTTTGTAAGTATTTTTAGCTTTTGGCATATACCGCCTCTAAATTCCACATTTTTCCTACTGTACACTTTCTCATGACATGCGTAATATACCATAGAAAATTCTACCTTAAAATAATCTTAAATTCAAATGAACTGTATAAAATGATCTTTCAGTGCAGAGAAACATTCCTCACCTTCATTTCAAACTATGGGGAAGTGAAACAAAAGCGGCCATAGATCAACATCTACTGCTTTAATTTAAATACACCATGAACTCTTAAGGTCGTTGTTATTCCAGCTCTAACCTCCCTGCCCTCAATCTGACAGTCCCTCTGTCTTTCTTTATCCCTCCACGTTGTCTCCTATTTTGGCTTTTCTTGGCCACCTAACTCACACTTATACACTCTCAAACACACACACACACAACACACAAATACACACAGAGATACATGCAGACAGACGTTGTGTTGCTGGAGTTGTGTTAACCAAGGTAACAGATCCAAATGCAGCATCAGCATTTCTAAATTTAAAGTCTGCACTTATCTGACAATGGTTTTGTTTTTTCCGCCTCATTTTAACAGTGAACTGCTACTAAAACACCCTCACCTTACTCTGAGCAACTCACAGAGCAAATAAAGCATCACACCCTAAGCTTGTACACTCTCTCAGATATACACACACACACACACAACACATGCATACTTACAGATACTGTGCAGTTGAAGCGGGCAGTTTGGCTGGTAGGTCTGGACTCCATGCCATTTCTGGACTTTGTTGAGTCACACAGTTGGCCTGGTCGCCCTCAGGGTTACATCTCACAAACTTATACACAGCAGTCCTAGGTGCTCCTAGAGAGAGAAAGAGGGTCATTGATGTTTCAATTATGTTTCTTTTTTCATGCAACATCTTATGCAACAATTCACTTCAGTAAGAGTCTTCTTGGGCAATGTCTGGTTACTCATCTGGATCTGTTTAGTGTGACAATTACAGTTTACCAGTTCCATGTTTGGAGTGTTTTAGGAGATTACAAAATTATTGTGCAACAGGGTAAAGTGACGGTTGGCCTAATGGGCGATAGAGCTGTTTATTTTCTTCAGTAATGTGTTAGAATAGGAAGTAACGGCGTCGCAGCTTTTCCTCAGCACGTCACAGCAAGTTGATCAGGGCGCTTATCTGATGCTAAAAGCATTAACAGTTATTTTACACCACTATCCAGTTGTAAAGAAACTAGCTGACAGCTATCAAGTGTTTCATCGCTACAGCAGGCAAGATAACATTACTGCATTAGCCGTCCCTCTATGTGAGGCAAAGTTCATGCAAAACAAAATTCATGTTAATCATATGATCGGGGGATTTTGACTGTTCGATGATTGATGTTGGGATCCTGTTATGGATTTATAAATGCTGCATCAAATAAAAGTGCTCTGCTGCCAAAATCCCTACTTCCTGTTTTGTCCACACAGTTGGGCACTTGGCATTGTTTAAAACTTAAAAAAAAAAGTTTAATGGCTTTTGGAAAAAATCTTGAACAATGAGGAAGCATTTTGAAATGTTAAAAAAAAACGTTTTCCTCCTGAAAAGTTGGTGTGACATTTCTGCATCAGACTGCCAAAGGTAATCCACTACCATCTATCATATTAATATCTGACAGTTGTATCAATATCATTTTATTGGAAATTTGGGTATTTTTAGATGGGTGGCTTTCTGTGACAAGAAGTTTGCATCCTGTGTGTCAGTAAAATTGACAGTAAGACTGTCACTATAAAGGCAATAGGCCTGATATGAACTGAGGATGATCTGCTGATTGAGTGTGTTGGTGTCAAGTGGCTTTATAGCTTCTGGTTGTGCATGTCATGTGACACCTACAACAAAACAAGGTGTCATTTTATCATTTCATAATCCTAAATTCTACTGAATAAAATCTTGATTTTGTATAGTATAGTAAATGGCAAAATCTAATAATTACAAGAATAATAGAGGAACCAACAACAGGTGTTTTTCCCCTTTTAAATAAGATTATAATCTGCATTAATATATTCCTTGAGAAATTAACTGTGACAAAACCTCATTCGTGGTCCACGCATATACACAACATATAGAAAACATACATCCCCAGAGTAATACTTTGGATACTGAGGGTTAATAACTAATTTTAAGTACAGTCTATAATACTACTATTTGATTTTAAAAAAAGCACAGGCCTATCAAAGGATTGTTATTTTTTCATTTATTAGGGTTTCCCCATGCAGTCTCCTTCCTCTTTATTAAAAAACGACACTGGCCTACGTGTGTCACGGTGAGAGTCCAAAAAGCCCCCTTACATGTGCAAAGTGTTCATCAACCCTTTACGAAACTTAACTCGGAAACTGAAACGCCTTTGCTCTTTCCGATTTAACATGAACTAGACCAGGCAGGGACTCCCACATATGTTCCCTCGTGAACCTCAAAGTGTTGCCCCTTGTTCCTCATCATAACAGAATATTTTAGTTGCGTAAATTTGGACTTTGAAGTTGTGTTTTCTGAGGTCTACTGTACAAGTGGGGAGAAATATAGGCTACCGTCAACCCCGCAGTGAGAAACCTGACGTTAACAAATGAGTCATAGTTACTTACGGTAATCACAATATGCTGAAACAGGGAGTCAAATACCAGTGAAGTGGAGCAATTCCTAATTTTACTTGTCAATCAAAGACCCCAGATGGCCCTCAGACCTCAGTTTGGGTAACTCACTGCTCTGTTATTGTGAGGATGTCCCGGGAGAGCACTTAAGCTGTCAGGGTGTGAAATGATTTGACTTGTTTCAATGTCTTTAAAAAACGTCCATATGAAGTCTACTGCGACCTGTATCTGCGTAACAAGAGTCAACAAGTACATCATAGTAACAAGTATTTTATAATAATAATAAACTGTCGACTTACCCTTTCCGTTATGTAAGGCGAGGCAGGAGATAACGAAGAACAGAATCAGTTTCATCCTCAGCTTTGTCTTTCTTTAACAAAACACCAAGAAGATATAAAGGCACTCCTTTTCAAAGTGAAGCTTTTGGCGTGGTGAAGAATGAGCGTGAACTGCCTCAGACCGTCAAACTCCCCCGGAGCTCAGCCCTCCGAGTGCGTCATGGTTTCCTGAAGTCTTCTTGTGTAGAAAATGACTGAACATCCTCAGTGGAAACTTTTGCATTAGCTGCCTCAAATATCAGATATCAGGTCGGTGTTTGCGTAACTGCACACTTGGACCGAGGAAATACCAAATACCATAATCTGTGTTTCTGATCATAACGACCGAGAGGAAGCGACAATTTGTCTTAATTGGCTGCGGGCTCATTTTGTGTTGAGATAAGAAGACGATAGTATCTTTGAGAGCTTCTGCTTTTACATGAATTCAGTTCAGTTGAATTTGTTCTCCCTTCATTACAACAAGCAATTTCACGCTCTCTTCGTGTGTGTGTGTGAGAGAGAGAGGGATGGTTGTGTATCACCCCCTTCACTTTCTTTTAGTTGTGGTTTCACCCAGCTTTTCTTACTTACTTTCTTCCAGCTTCACAAGACTAAACAGAAAAAAAGTCACTGCAGGTCCCAAACACTTGTTAGGGTTAAAATACTTTCACCCCAAACTCCACAGCAACAGCCTCATCTCCTGAGATACCTTCAGACCCTCCTCTCTTTACACAATGTGTAAATGTTTGGATGTGCGTGTGTGTGATATAGTGCGTGCTTTTGTGTGTCTGCACCTGTTTTTCATTGTGTGTATTTGTGTCTTTCATGTGTCTCCACATGCCCTGCTGATTTATGTGCACATGCTTGTGTTTGTCGGTGGTTGAACATAATCAAGTACATTTACTCAAGTTCTGTACTTAATTACAGTTTTGAGGCACTAGTATGTTACTTGAGTATTTGCATTTTCTGCTGCCATTACATTTCAGAGAGAAATACTACTGTGGATTTATTTGCCTTAGATATTAGTTACTTTGCAAAAAATAATGTTACACATAAAACATAAGCTTATAAAATATGATGTACTACCCAAACAGTGTATAAAGTAGTTAAAATTAGCTCTCCCTTGACCACATTAAAATGCTGCTTACACTTGAAATGATATATATTCCTACAGATGATAAATATAACACTCTGAATATCATATGGTAAAATTAGTAATTTACTTTTGACACTTTGAGTATATGTTGCTGCTAATACTTCTCTAGTAAAATGTTTAATGCAGGACTCACTTGTAATGTAGTATTTATATACTGCAGTATTTGCTATTTTTACTTTAGTAGAAGATTGGAAGACTTCCTCCACCACTTGTCTCATGTTTGTGTATATCTGTGTGTGATGTCAGACTGCGCTGGTAGACACAAGTTGAGACATTTCAAGTGTCGACACCTGGTATGTCCCGGACCGGTGCCTCAGGCAGATGAAGTGTATTTATCAGACTGACTCCAATGATGACGATGACTAAGAAGTTTGTCAGGATGCTCCTGGGCTGTGAGGAGCTGGAAGAGGAAGACATGAAAAAAAAAGTACTGCGTTGTAACTCATGTTGAAAGCATGTGATGCAATGTGATTTTAAGGAAGCGTTAATGATGGTGGCTCGGGCTTAGATATTGTGATAGAATAAGAAGAATTCAGTGTGTTGTCAGAGGTGTTTGTCACAGTTTAACAGCAGGGAACAAACCTTGGATCAGGACACTCAGAGATCAACCTTTGGGATGTTACTAATGAGCAGCTGTCTCTCTGTTGTCAATTTCTATTAAGAAATGAATTAAGAAAAAACAAACTTAGACATCCAATATTTCTAATGGAAGTTTTGGAAAGGAGATCAATATAATAAAAACACAGACATTGACTGAATCAGTCTCAGGCACATTCATCAGAGTAGGACTCTTTCAACCTCGTCAAAGTGAGCACCACAAAACATCTGCAAGGTATTTTTTTTAAATTGGTCAAACCAAGTTATTCTAAATAGTAAACAATATTCTCAATTAGCTTGTGGCCTGTTTAGTTTATTGCATAAACCATGGGCTGTGGCATGCTGGGGTATGGCCTGTTATGCGGAGAGTTAGGTTGTGTAATCACAATGAAAATGGATAGACAACAAAACAAACAAAAAAAAAGGGACTTTCAGGTCATTTTATAACTTCAAACGGTAGCTTGAACATCTCTTCAACCTCAGTCTTTAAATTACCTGCTCAGTGGTGTCATCATTAGAAAACAAATCCACTCTGTAAACAGTTATCGATATTATGTATTATGTATATTCTGTATCCGCTTCTTCCAACCTTTCATTGAAAATATCACTTTTATATGAATGAAATATTCAGACCCAACTTTTTTAAAGCTGTACCATAACATTAAGTAGACATTTCCAATTTATTTAACACAATGTTATACTCATCTTCTTGTATTTACTAACATATTGAAACATTTTGTCTAAACTAGATTTAAATGTGAAACAAAGTTCTGTTGGTTTTAGCAGTCTGACGTGTTAATGAGCGCTGGTTTCATCAGGTACTAGAGCGGTTTCACAGCTGCAAATTCTAATGAGGAACTAAGCTGATAACGTCTGAGGTTTTGTGATCGTCACATTTTGAGAGAATCAGCAGTTTAATCTCACATCATCTCACTGCACCCCTCAGTGTCTCTCAAAGGGTGTAGTGATGCTACACAGCCTAGCTTTTCTTTATGGTACACAAGCTAAACTAACACTCTATTAGCACGATTGTTTAGAGAGATAGATTGAATGAAAGACAGTCCAAACCAGATTCTCGTCATTAATAAATCTGCAATGTTTGGGTATTTCTCCATCGTCTCTTTTTTAAATGTCCTGTTTAAAAGCTCTTTTACACTTGATTTATTTCCTTGTGTGTGTGTGTGTGTGTGTGTGTAACCAGAAAGGGCTGCTCACACACACACATACAGTATACAACAGTGTGTATAACACACTGTGGTTTATGATGTTTGGACAGCCTTTTTCTGGTTCAGTCTGACCCAGTGACCTGTATTTGTGTGTGTGTGCGTGTGTGTGTGTGTGTGTGTGTGCGTGTACATGTTGCTGTCAGCACTCTGTCAAATATTTGTTGAGTTCTTCTACAAAAGAGACAGAGGTGGCTCTGTGGGCTGCATTTTTCACTTTGACTGTCGTTGTGTTCTTCTTACACCTCTTCCTCTTCTTCTTCTGTGTCTCTGTGCACTTGTGCCTGTATCTTGTCTTTGCCAGACAAATAAAGAAGAGAAGAGGGAGAGAACAGTTTGTTTCAGCTGACACATCGGTACGATGCTGCAGGAAGTGGTAACATCAGTTGCTATCATTTTCCCTCAGGAAATGACACACTAGCCTGCCCGGCCTCGCCTCCACACACACACACACACACACACAGATCCTGTAAGTGACATATTTATGAGGCACATATTACCACTTACAAACATCGCTGCACACACAGCATGTCTCCAGTCAACGCTCCTCTTCTCTCTTTTACAATACTCAAGCAATTGAAAACACTACAATGCCTGTACAATCACTAATATCTGATATTTTATGTTAGATATGTATGTGTTTCCCTGCAGCAGCCAGTATGCTACTACATCTATAAAAAGTCAGCTTTTATAGTCAACTTGGTTTCCATCCCCACCCCTTGTCACATTATGTGGGAGTCAAGTCTATTGTCTGAGTAACCAGAGTTTATGGCAGCAGAAACAGCACTGTTTTCACACTCTCAGAAACACGGTAAACACACACACAACCATTAACATACAGCATATGCAAACACAACAGGATCATTTTCAGTGACAATGTGACAATGAAAAAGACTTATCTGGACACTACAGAGACCGTTGTGTAAGCGGTGACTAATAACCACAATAAGCTAATGTAATCAGTTTTTCTTTAAAGAAATGCAGTAAATGTAAGACTAGATGTATTTGGGCAACTGTACGTGACTTGTGTTGTCTGTTCCTAGGAGTGTGAATCAGGATGTAACGGTTTTACAACACCCTATGAGTGCATTTCCAGCCAACCTACGGCACGCATCTTTTATTTCTAGAGTGTCTAGTGAATTGAGAAACTGTGAAGAAAATATACGTCAGCATTTTCATCTGGGGCATTATTATCATTATATTGTTGTTATAACTATTATTGAATTGAAGGTTATCTCACTGAGATCTAGATCTGTCTTGTAAGAGAAGCTTGAGTACAGCAGAAGAAATACACAAGACACACAACAAAACACAGCCAGTCACACACAAGCACATGCAAACAGCAACAGAAACAATCACAAAAATGTCCAAAATTAAAAGTGTAAATTCATCCAATGGGATGAGACATTTAAAGTTTTAAAGTCATTTTATTTTCAACTCATTTCATGTCTGTGCTTCACATACTACTTCATAACTTGTATGATGTGAATTGTAACCATCAACAGCAGGCACATCTGCAGCTTTTTTTCTTCTTGACACTTCATACAAAAGAATCTATAAAATGCTATAAAATCTACAAAAACCTTCCAGGAGTTTTACTTTACATTCTGCTTAGATATACAAATATGAATATGAAAGTAATCTTAGATTTACTGTGAATATGTATGTGTCACACATTTCTTATGTCTTGATGGAGAAACTACTATAATAAAGGCTTAATGAGACACATATTGAACTAATAAACACATGGAGATGGCTGACAAATTAAAGGCAAAACAAAGTATATGTATGGAAGCACCTGCATTAACTATGTTTCTCCACTTATTTGTTACAGTTTTTCCTTTGACACCTGTATATCCATACAGCAGTCACTGCAAGGTGAAAGATTAGTTTAACCTCAGGACATGGATGGCCATGATGGTGATCAATCCTGTCACCGTGGTTTCACCAGAATTGGCCAAGTATCTACAGTACCCAATAGATCAGAGGCACACTGTCCTGCAGTACACCTTCACCACAAAACCATAATGCCCTCATAGAGGAAGTAGTATAGAGTAGGCCAAAGTTGCATGGCCTCATGGTTAGCTACAAATCGGTCATGCATCAGCTCACACATCTAACCGCAAATGCTTCCCCTTACAAAAACATACAATTGAATTCACAGATATTTTCAATAAACTCTAATCCAACAGTTCTGAAATTAGGGCCCTCACATGGACAGCTATTGAGGTTCTTTGCTCAGGACTTTTTACTATTAATGTGAAATGTCCCTTTATATGTGCCAACTGTAACACGCGTGTATGCCGTTTTTACTCAACTACACAATGTGCTGAATGTACGTAACACTGTGGCAATATGGGAAACATGTAGGACACAACTGTGGGAGATGAAGAATATAAAGACATAATTGACAAAAACATGTGAGCTGAGATATACTGTAACTTTTATAGAACACCATCACATTGTCACAGTCAGTTTAAGAGATCATTTGTTTTTTATAGACACAGTTTTAGACATTTCTCTGCATTAAGCAATTTAATAGACTGGGAAAAAACGGTTCTTAAACTCATCTGGGCCCCAAACTGAGACAATTTCAGCCTCTTACTCAGGGACCCACAGTCATTAAATCAACTTGGTGCTTCTGTTATATGGAGAAATACCAGAGAAAAGACTGAGGAACCATTTTACACCCAGCCTCTCATTGCAATTAAAAAGCACATATTGGTATTGTGACATAAGTGTGCATTACGTCATTAGTTTATTATCATTACATACAGCATCTACTGTACATAAAACATTGACATTTTGATTCCCCCAAGACAGGAAGAAAGTACACAGGTGAAAATGGCATCATGCAGATTATGAGGTCTAATAAACCAGCATCAGTGTGGTCAAGTCCACTTAACGACTGTTACTGGGACGCTCGTTTCTGATGGTTCAGACAGTTCTGACGATTTGCAGAACAAGCATCTCAGTTCTAAGGAGCAACAGCAACCGGTCAGTAGTACAATCTGGATCCACTCTGCT
The DNA here is from genome assembly GCA_008360985.2 of Macquaria ambigua. Lineage (NCBI taxonomy): Eukaryota > Metazoa > Chordata > Actinopteri > Centrarchiformes > Percichthyidae > Macquaria > Macquaria ambigua. Next base: position 107,651 of record VMKM01001180.1, on the reverse strand, counting down.
ATCTGTACCTCTGGCTGCCTATTGTTATTTGCATGGTTACACGAACCCTGGTTACAGTAGGCCTTAACATTTGTTTGAAGATAAAGACACATTAAATAAAAACCAATATGATTAACAATAGAAAACAAGTGTGAATAGAGACTAGAGAGACTCTTTAAATCTAAGATGAAACTCATGTTTGCTTTAACTTTCAATTAGTAGGCTGTTTATCCTTTCATACTTCAGATGCCAAGCTGTGCTCTCTGTGTGAATGCTGTTGTCCTCTTTCCAGGTCTCTATGGTGGAGAGGAGGTGGTGTGGCTCAGATCCTACTTAGTGGGAGACACCTGAAGTTGCTCAGTTGTCCTCCCGGATCCATCCTCTTCTCTTATGTTTTACGATCTACATTTTGTCATCATAAGTGTATGATTTTCTGCTGTGAATCTATTCTGTACACATGACATCTATTGCATCCTGGGAGAGGGACCCCTCCTCTGTCCCATTTTTTCCTCGTTAAAGGGTTTTTTGGGGAGTTTTTCCTCATTCGAATCGAGGGTCTAAGGACTGGACAGGAGTGTTGTATGCTGTACAGATTGTAAAGCCCTTTGAGGCAAATTGTGATTTGTGATATTGGGCTATATAAATAATATTGACTTGACTAGGGTCACAGAGGACACCTGAATCGTAAAATAAAATAAAATGTTATGTACATATCTGCCATAAGGATGTTATGGGGACTCACGCTTAGTCTGACATAAACCTACAAAGACTTCTTTACACCACTCTGGGAACAAAGCATCGATGTAAAGACACAAACGGCTGTGGGTCAATTCACATTCAATTCAAAGTGTTGAAAATATAAAGAGATCTACCATCCTCTATTATTTCTTAGTACTATGAGAAAGACATTTTCATATTAATTTTGGAGACAGTATATTTTCTGTGCTATCTGAAATAAAAGTAAACTGACACACATTTTTCAACTACACAGAGGAGAGCACATATGTACAGCGTGTAACATGTTCAAAGGACCTGGGAAAGCAGCATGCCACTGCACAAAAACAGAGGCCATCACCAATACAAATAAGCAAGAAAGTCAGTCAAACCGCCATCCAGTTGGTCTAATTGTTGGGAGGGTCCTTTGACTATAAGGTGGTAAATTTAGACTGACTGGCTCATTTGGATGGATTTAACACTATTAGTCAACCAAGTCAGTGAACCGTGGTGTCCTTCAGTTGTTTACAGCCATCCTTGCTTTGAGGCGGTTGATTTTGAGAGGCAGCAGGCCGACCATCTCCTTACTCAGCTCCAGCTCCGTCTCCACAGAGGCTGCTGCCTCGGGGTGGCCCTCGCAATACTCCGCCACGTATCTAGACAACAGGTGGAGGAGGAAAGCGATGGTCAACACATTATACAGATAAACAACATAGCAGCTGGGAGCATGTAGACTGTAAATTCTTTCTATTTCACCAAAGACATCGGTCTTTCAAGCTGTTTTCCTTACGCTTCCATGTTAATGTCAACCTCTTACTGTCATACTACAAATTACTCCTGTTGAGAGCATATCTTTCAATATGCAACCCAGAAAGCGTTTGGATGTATCACCATAAATTAAAAAATAGATCATCATACTTGTAGTTTTCCACAGACTTGTTGAGGTTGTCCAGCTGATCAGTGGGTGACGAGCAGATCAGCCGGCTGTAGAGTCGGGCCACTCTGAAGCGGGCCACCAGAGCCGGTCTGAGCACCTCCTCCTCCAGGTGCTCCGGAAACTTCCCATCTGGAGAACACAGAGAGTCTAGGAACATCTGGAAGTATCTGGAGAGGAGAACAGAGGATTTAAAATCATTTAGATTGAATAAATGCAGATGCACAGACACACGCGGGTATGTCCACACACACATATATACACTCACTTGGCAGAGGCAGAGCAGAGATGGTTGAATTTCTTAATGGTGTGATTATCTAGAGACTGTGTATCTGCTTGTCTGTTGGCCAGCGTCAGTTTCAGGTCCATCATTTCATTGTAGATCTCAGCCAACTCAAACATCAACTGTCTGCGGATCAGTAGGTAGTACTGGGCGTTCAAGTCTGTAGAGAAACAGAGAGAGTCAGAGAAAGTCAGATTTAATCAATTATGTCACCTTGCATGGACATTCGGGTTGAACATTGACAAGTTATTCTGTTTCATCTTTTGCCACTGTACTCTTATGAAAATATTCAAAAGAGACAAATGTTTCTTCAAAAGAAGAAAAAAAAATGCAACTAAAGAACAAAGTTAGCAAAGTACCAATGCAGATTGGCTCTAGCATGTCAACTCGTCGTTTGTGCATTTTGCAGCGCCGCTCCAGGTCCTCTTCAAAGAAAGCCAGGCCCAGGAACAAAGCACTGTGATCCTGCAAGATCTCGATGTGGTCGGTCACATAGCCGTCCATCTGAAAATACTCCTTGGCCTGCAAGAGTGAGTGAAAGGATGGAGAGACAGTTTGCCAAGTTTAGCAGTTGAAACTGTACATTGTGGGTTCATCGCTTGGGGCATTTTTTCAAATGTAAACCTGTCTGGAAGAAGAAAAAAGATGAAGCACTCATCCAATCAGATCACATTTTTGACCTGCTCAGAAAATCTGGTTCTGTGCTCCTTATACAATTTCTCTCATTGGCCTTCAACACAAAATTCTTCTGAGGGGCAACTCTGTCGTTAATACTATCTTATCATACAACATCATATACAGAATAACATCATATTCATGACATCCTGGTGTAAATCATCTTCTTGAGGTGAATATTTAAGACAACAATATCATTTAGGCATTTAGGAACAGTAAAGTGGCACCAGTGCAGTGCAGTCCAGTGCAAATGAAAACATCTGAAGCTATCTGCTTGGTACATTCATTGATGTGTTAAGTAAAGTCCAGTCCAGTTTATTTACACAGCCCAATATGACATACAATATCTCAATGGGCTTCACAGCCCACAAACTGCGCTGGCAGGTGAACATAAATGCCAAAGCTCAAAAGCATCTGTTTACATTGCATAGCCTGATTTTTCTTATTAAATTAATTTTAATTCTCACTTTTCTCCTGGAATGATAACTTGGATGACTCAGCTAGATGGGATAATTAAACTGTGCTCCACTGCTGTGTGTCTGCTGAGTGTCTAAGTTGATGATATGGGTGTCCAACCCAGTTTTGTGTGTGTGTGTGTGTGTGTGTGTTGTGCATACCTGTGTGACATAATTCTGTCCCACCAGAAATACAGCTCTGGCCTCAGGGAAGTCCAGTGGCAGCAAACAGCTCACCTGGAAAACAGAGAGCAGAGAGTTTGATCTCATCTACTACAATGGCACCCTTTGTTGCAGTAATCTTAAAAAAATCTGTATTTATTGTCAGATTTGTCCTAAATTGGTTATGCTTCTGATCTATAGTGATACTGTCTCATCAAAATCTTGTATTACTAAAACATGACATTAAAAAAAGAGCTACTGTTATAATGCATTATCAATTAAGGGAAGCACTCCTGTTCTGCTGCTACTGACACAGAGATCATGGTGATTTTTGATCACAAGTAGCAGTACAACATGATGCGTAGCACTAATAATTATAACAAAAACCATTACTAGTAGCACTAGCAATAGTATTAGACACAGTATATAGACCTTTTCTTCCAGGCTAGCAATGGAGTCGAAGGTGTCTTCAGAGCCAAACAGCAAAGCACTCTTCCTGCCCTTCTCCTCCTCCTCCTCCTCAACTCTTCTCGCTCTCTTCAACTCTTCCTGACGATCAGTATCCAGCTCCCCAATGTTGTCCTGGTCACAAACACGCAAACAAGCACATTTTAAGACACACACAACACAATTATACAGATCTAAGCCCAGATACACACAGGCATGTGGACATGTAAACAGAAACTTGGGTAGGTAAACACACAGAGATACTCTACATGAACCAACAAGCACATCAAGGTTTGGCCGTAGCAAAAACAGACAAGTTAAGTGATAATCCTTAAAATTATTTTATTTAGGCATCATCTTTGGTACAAACTTCTTTTTTCCTGGGGGTTTCTGCTGATTAAGTTGAGGTTTTTATGGGTGGTGCTCTTTCCTTCAGCCATGGTGGCTATAACTGTTCATATGAGAGGTGTTGACTTCAGTCTCATGACTTGGGACTTGAGTCACATGACTTTTGAAGATTTTATAAACACCCACAGCCACACATATACAACCACGAGGTACCTCTAGCAGCTTCTTAGCGTCCTGCAGGAGGTTGAGACAGTATTTGATCCAACATCTCGCAATCTCTGCTCTCTTCTGTCTGAGCTGTTCCCTGCGCTCACTCTCTGCCTCACCTGGGTCAGACACAAAGAGGAAAAAGATGTTAAGATTTGCCAGGAGAGAGGGAAGGAATGATAGATATATCTGGATGAAGTGAGACGGAGTGAGGGGGAAGGAGTCGGATAGAGGAAGGGAGAGAATAACTGAGGAAGGGAGGTAGGATTGGTCGCACAAGTATTGCAATGCTTTGCTACACAGTTTTGTTCTCTCTGGTCTGACTCATTGTAGTTGACAAGGACAGACTGAATACAAAGGAAATAAGCAAATCAGTATGCTTACTTTGATATGTACAGTATATCAATTAAAGATTTAGATAGATACTTACTCTCCTGTGCTGCGGCCTCAGAAGGAACCTCTCCTGCCAAACCTGATATGACAGTAGCTGCTGAGAGGCAATGTCTGCCTTCCATGTATCGGCCCTACAAAACACACACACACACACACACACATCTCCTTACTGATACTGAAAACAAACTACTGTGGCAGCGCTAGCTAACACCTAGAGTAGATCTACTCTGATTAAGATCTGATCTGATTAATACAACCAAAACCTTTAAGGATTGGTGAAAAATGTGTAAAAAGCAAGGCAAAACTGATTTATTTTCTTTAAATAGATTAAACCATTTTGGATGATAACATGCAAAATTCTTTTAGATGTCAGGTTTTAAATCAGTTGCTTGCAATCAATTTAAATCTATGCCCTACCTTAGTGATGTAATACTGTGATAGTGTAGCAGCGTTCAGAGCCCACTCCATTGGACTGAACTGATTTAACTGTAACTGTCTCTGCAGGGTAGTGTGGCAGTAGGTGGCAGCACGCTCAGTTTGACCTGAGAGACAAAACACTATAGTTATTAATACTATCATCAAACAGAGCAATATATTAACATAACAAGACTCAGTTTCATTATATTCACATAGATAAATATGAATCCAATTCAGAAGCGGACTTCATAGATGCCTCACATATTGATGGATGATAAACCTTCAAAAGACTCCTTATTAGATAAAAATGGATGTTAAATTTCTCTATCTATAATCTATTAAGTTCTCTATATCTGTTAAAATATTAGAGTACATTTTACATATGTTTTTGAGTATTTAATTTACACAAGCCAATAAATATATAGTGTTCTGTTAATCTGACTGAAACAAGACCTGACTCACCAAGGTTTTTATAGACTTGAGCAAGGTAGTACATGCTATGGGTGTAGGCCAACTCAAACCTGAGAAAGGAAGGTTGGAGAGTGAATGGGAGAATGGCTATATGGGGAAGGCAGAGCATAGTAGAGAAACATAAAAAGGGTTTGCTGTACGAATGACCACTATCATGCTAACTTTGGGACAAGAGTATTAAAATAAACAGGTTGGAAGTTTGTAAATGTACATATGTGTGTATGGGGATATTTGAGTTCACAAGTTACCTCTTGGTCCTTTCCTGATGTGTCAGGAGCTTCTCCTCAGTAGTAAAGTACTCTGACATATCAGTGGGAGGACTCCCATCCTGAAAAAAAATAAAAAACACAACAACCACAGCTGCTGATGAAGACGATTGGACCATTGTAAATTTCAATCGCAGCCATGTCAGCTCCACAGTCTTGTCCTCCTGTTGTTGCAAGATACTAATACTTCACTTCTGTGTCAGTGCACTGTACTACCTAGTGCACTGTATTCACATTTCATCTTAATTTGAGAGAAGGAATACATTTTAAGCATAATGTAGCACCCTCAAAAAAATCAGAGAATGCAGAAAAATGCAATGTCAATGGCATGTACACGAATTTTTATTACAAATACAACAATGCAATGCTCTGTCTTGGCTCCTGACAGACGTAAATTGTGGTTATGTGACACTCCACCTGTTGATGGTGAGGCAAATTGATGATGATTAATATGTTTGCAAAATCTCAATTTACCACTCACCACAGTGTACCCTATCAAGTGTTTATCATGATCATAATAAACTGATGACAGTCGATTTGTGAGACAATAAAGAAGCTAGATAATCAGTCAGACAGTAACCTGGGAGGAAAACAGTTTGTCTGTATCCCCACTCCTCACTAGCAGTGATGGTTTTCTTCTGCTACAGTCTCTCCTGCCCTGTCATCTATCAGTCAATGTACCTGCAGCTTCAAGTAAACAGTCACACAAGAAATCGACCTTACCTCCTTCATATAACGTTGGTAGATGGATTCTGCTGTTTCAAGGAATCCCTGAGCCGTCTCCGTCTCATCCCGGCCTGCCCAAAGGATGCCCAACTGGTTCTGATAACACAAACAGACAATACATGATTTACTCTGTTTACAAGGCTTTATATTCAACCAGATGGATCTGATGGACTGTGATAATTGTTAATAATTATGGCAAATCATCAACAGTTGGATGTGCAAACTGTAATGCATGTAAAAGCAGAGTGTTGGTACAAACTGCTTCCCCACAGGCCTACAACCATTTATATCTACTGTATGCCTACAACGCTCCTTTCCACGTCAAGGAATAGCGTTATTGATGATGCCATTGCCAATTTTATAAAAGTTTAATAATATTATAGTAATTAGTTCATGATGGTTGACAAACATTTTATTTAGAAATGTGACGTTAGCTATAGCCATGGCCTATTTGTAGACGACTTCTGCTGGAACGTCTGAGAATATTGACAGCTAACGGAAAGCTAACGGACAGTTAGCTTTATAGCATTATTAAAAGGCAGTAAAGTTATAACGTCAACGTTACCCTGACATGGATAAACAGCGACACATTCTCGGACGACACCCTGCATCTCTCCAGCTGTTTCATGCAGTTCATCAGATGCTCCTGCCCGGCTGACAGCTCCTCTGTGTCGACATGGTTGACGCCCAGATAGTACTCCACAGCCCCGAGTTTAGCGGCCCGCAGCCCGCATGGCGAATCGCCGGTGAAGCCCTGACCGAACAGGTCCTCCGTCTGCCCGTCCACCGGCGGCTCTGTCGGCCACTGGTCGCCGCTCTCTGCGCCGCTGTCCTCTTCTCCTTCGCCGGCTTCGAAACTCTTAAGCGAGCAGTATATCTCTCTGAGGAGCTCCCTGGCCTTGTATTTGGAGCGAAACGGATCATTTTCTGGGTCCTTTCGTGATTCTACATCTGTAAGGTTTTGGGCGTTGGTGAATTTATCGCAGATAGCTCTCCACTCGTCACTGCAGAGGGACGCCATGTTGGTCGTCTTCTTTGTCGTTTAACTGCAACTAGGGCCGTTTTATTGCAGTACTGCCATCTCCTGGAATTAGTTAGATTAGAAAGTATGACACATTGTTATTGATGAAACTATGTAACAGCATATAAAGAAGTTATAGTTGGCGTCAGCTCAACAAATGACAACATTAAAATGCTGCTTATCCAAGTTAATGCATCAGTAACATACAGTATGACATTCTGAAAGGGTCCTTGTGGGAAATTTTATTCAGCAAATGTGGTATAATATTGAGTATAATGGTGAATCAGTATATTGAGTGATTTCAGTGTTTTCTAAGGAGAAAGAAAATGAGAAACAAATTGTTGTGCAGGAAAATACACAAAAAACACCGAAGTACGCAAAATCACAGAATGCGTTTTGATTGGATTTGGATCTGGATTCCGCCGCTCCTCCTCAGTATGCTCTAGTTCATCCTGTGTCAGACTGAGGGCTGGAGGCGGGGGGACGGACTCCAGTGACGAACCAGCCTGCAGCACACAATGTTGAATGAGTCCCAACCTCAAACTGATGATGACAGAATAAACGAAAAAAGGAAAAATAATAATAATAATAATAATAATAATGATGATGATAATAATAATAATAATAATAATAATAAAACATTGTATTGCGGAAATTTAACAACACAGATAAATACATATTGGAGATCTATTGGTTTTACAAGTTTTGGGAAAAACCTGGGAATATAACTGGTGAGTTATGTTAAGAATTTTGATTATTGTAGCACAGTAGGCATTTCAGTGCTGAATTAAATTATTGCAGGATGCAATGACTGTATTACAAGAGGGAATGTCAAACTTAGAGACAAAGTGCTCTGATGAAGTTATTTGAATTATCCGTTCAGATAATAATTGATTAAAACATATAAAAAGTGGAGATTAATAACATCAACAAAGGGATCAGTAAATTCTTAATAGTGTGAAAATTGATTGTAGCAACAAGTGGACATTAAATAATTATTAAATAAAGTAATAGTAACAAAAATTAATTATCAGACTTTTTCCAAAATGGGATCAGGTAGCAGTAAGATATAAGAGGGAAAGAAGACGCAAGGCAGGGACAGAAAAATCTCATCTGTGTCTCAAAATGCAGGACTCTGACCTCGACTCAGCTCCACCACCATACAACTCTGCCCAAGTCCCAGTGCTCCTCCAGCTGTACAACCAGATCTCAATCTCCTGGGAGCAACAGGGAGATTGGACAAGGACCTTCCTCTATCTCTGCGCTGCACCCGATCAGGACACAGACTCGACAAAGAATCAACGACAATCTCATCACCAATCAGACCTGACAGACGAGGAGACGTTCATGAAGTGGTCTCTATGCAGAAACAGCTTCATCAATGGACTGAAACCTGAAATTAGCAACGTGCTGAAACAAACATGCATTACACAGGATTCAGGAAAACTGTCTGTCATCAAAGCAGGAGGGAGGGGTCGGCATCAACTGGTTCACTGACACACAGTGAGGAACATCCTACACATCAGGAAGGTGATAACACCCAACACACACTTTTGAAGAAGGCAATCACATATTTAGAAGAGAAACCTGAACAACAATCCACACCACCTGTTGGTAATATGTTAAATACATATCAGAGGCCTTCATGAATATACCTACACACACACTTTAGTAAACAAACGATTGCACACACTGAGGTTAAACAGAATTAATTGGGTCACGAAGCATATAAAACCAGGTTAAAGTTAATACTACAGATCTCAGGGCAAGCAGTCAAGTTTTTATTTGACTCCGGGGCTACACAATCAGTAATTATGGAAAAGATTTGAAATAAAACCCAAATTAAGTGGTAAATATATGAGAACAATGGGTGCCTCAAGAACATCAGTCTTAGAAAAATATACTGCCCCATTGTCCTGCCATGATGAACTAAAAGGGGGTTTTAAACATTCATTGTTGCTGTCACCATTCTGCCCCATTAATCTGCTCAAAGGGATCTGCTGTGTAGATCAGGCATAGCTTTGACCTCACAACAGAACTAATGGTTAAATATAATATCGTCCAGATATGTTGCTTTACGCCTATGAGCGGCGCCTGCCTGATGCAGCAACAAGTTCTATAAATAACACGAACATGACACACACACACACACACACACACACACACAGACTTCAAACCACAAGACCTGTGCTGCACAACACACATATCTGAAGGGAGAGATGAGAGTTTTGAAGAGTTGTCTGAAGGAAAGGTTTTGAATCTCTTGTTAAAACAGGCATTATTGTTCCATGTGAAAGCTCTCCTGTTACAACTTCAGTATTTCATGTGAAAAAGATTAGAGACAGAGGTCAACCAGACGAGTGGAGGTTTGATCAAGATCTACAAACAATGAATGCAGCTGTATATCTAAGAACCCCAGATGTTCCAAATCCTCATACAACACTGTCACAGTGACCTCCCAGCAGCAAGTGGTTCACAGTGACTGATTTAGCAAATGCATTTTTCAGTATTCCAGTGCACAAAGATTCACAGTAATGGTTTGCATTTTAGGAGTGACCTGATGTGACACTGGAAAGAATATGCTCTGCTTTTACCTTGTTTTAACTTATCATTAACTAATCATTTTATGACAAGAGGGGGGAAATGTAAAAACATTTCTATTATTGTGGTGATTCACAGCTCCTCCTTTTTCCTCTGCTCATTAGAAACATGCCATCTCCTGTCCTTGGTAATGATGAGTGAGCCCTCATATAACCCTTGTATGTTAAGATAACCAGACAGTATCTATTCCTCATGAATGGTGTTTTAGTTGTTGCTTGCTCTCATCTTCTGTGAGGCCGAGGGTTATGAGCTGAACCTGTGGATCTCTGCTGAACTGTTCTATCTTTGCTTCAGTCACCTACAGACTCAGTGCTGTGTGTGATAATGCCCCTTTGCAAAGGTTCATAATAAAACTCTTAAATCCAAGAGGCAGGATTGCTCGATTGAGGGTTTCTGGACTCAGTGACGACAGTGGCTGCACAACCTGAAGTCTAACTTCAGCCTCAACCTCTCCACAAAGGACGGGTGGAGATGCGAGGACCTGAGACCTGAGACTGGATTCGTTCACTGCTGCGATCAAAGTACTAAGGACGGTTGGAGAAACAGCTTCTCCAGCTGCCTCTATGGGACACCCTACACACTTCTTAATCATCACAATGGATACCATGCTAACACGAACGTCGAGGTGCTGGTGACCTCTCGTGTTGTGTAGTGGCTCTCAACGACACGCAAAGTGCCTGGGCTGAAGACAACAAAAACAACCATATGAACTTTCACTGTGATCATTTTTACTGCCAGGTTATTCTTTAACACTTGAAGAGAGTTTAATGTGTGGTTTGATGCCAGGTTCCTTTATAACAGCTGCAGTGGTTTCTTCACACCCATAATTTTGATATTCATTGATATTCATTTGATATTCAGGTACTCAGTAACGATATATGTATTTTAGCCTCCCTCTATGGGATGAGTGGGACTTTTCAGTCCCAAAGGAGGGATTATGTGGGAAATTTTATTCAGCAAATGTGGTATAATATTGAGTATAATGGTGAATCAGTATTGAATCATTGCAGGGTAAGGTCAGAGAGGTCAAATAAATCATAATCAATATTACAGTATTATGTATAAGTCAATCAAAGTCAATCATATTGATAATGGTCAGGTAAAGTCAGGTTCAGTCATAATCGTGATGTAGTCATGTGTTGTTGGATGAGGGCATAATCATAGAAGTCTTGCATTCTTAATTAAGTGCAGCAGCTGACAGTGGGAGGTTAGAGTGTATCAGACAAAGGAGTATTATTCTGAGGACAGTGGGAAAGAATCCTTGAGTGAAAACAAGCAGTTCCTCAGTTGATACTAAAAAAATAGTGTGGCCTAACAATGTAGCATGATCTATAAGAATATAACTGTATGATGAATCACTGGAAGTCTGAGCGTGCATAGCCAGTTGAAAACATCAGAGCCAGGCGAGCTGTATGTGCACACAGACGATGGTGCTAAGGAGCACATTGACCTGCTAAAAGAACACAATGACCTTTAAGGAGTGTACACAAAATCAGATGTTATGAAAACACAGAGGAAACATGAAACAGAATTAATAAAGCACGAATAGCAGAGAAAGGATGTTATGAAAAACACAGAGAGCTCCAGCAGTATGATTTTTTTTAAAAACAGACAAAGTCATGAATATACACCATTAGCTCATAATCAATGAGGTCAGGCCTTTGGGATGTGGGATTCACCTGGACTTTGACACGAAGTTGGGAGCACAGAAGGAGGGGTAACAAGAAGAGTATGAACAGTTTGAAAACATCACAGAAATTAGGCCAAGGTCAGCAGGTGGTTACGCAACTTTGAGCCCATAGAAGGAGGGGTGAAGATGGCTATAAAAGAAGATGTGCGTTGGATTGTCAGTTACTTCATGGACTGACTCAGGTTTGTGTGTGCTTGTATGCTTGACTGTTGGTTGCTCCATGAACTAACTCGGGTTTGCTGTACTTGTTGATTTGTCAGTAAACTCTATTCATATTTGAACTCTTTTGACTCAGTTGAATTATTTTTGAGTATTGAAGTGTACTTATAGTGTGGTGAAAATCCTGAAGACATCTGGCCCATCTTTGGGATTTTTTCTACCACATCCTTTCAGCATAATGATCACTTAAGTAAAATCAGTGAATGCAGGACTTTTACTTAATGGAGTATTTTTACTTTATAATACTACTACTTTTACATAAAGGATATGAATCCTACTTCCACCACTGGTTTTGACAATGTTGATTGGCTCCTATTTGTTTAATGTTAAGTATGCAGAAAATGGGGGTGAAATAAACAACAGTTTAATATATTCATCCAGCTCTGAGCAATTGTTTTCACATAAAACCTCAAAAGCTGGATTGTATACATAAACATGAAACTATTTATTAACCCCCATTTATTTCCATTTATTTGTACTTTCTAACTTTGTTGAAATGATGTGTTTAGTGTTAGTTTAATAAGGGTATTAGGTTGCAGAGCAAAGTGTTGAGTGTAAATACAGATCAGTGGCCTCCTTGACATTACTATGGTGAAATATGTGACATTGTAAAGGTTACCTGATCTCTAACAATGACTGTTTGAGACAAACAAGAATCAAATGAAAACTGCAAAGCTGAACTTCATGAAAAACAATCTTGGCAAATAAATCACTCACTCGCTGAACTGTGTTCAAGTTGGTTATAGCCAGTTTATTTTAACAAACCCAGAGAATCAAATCATTAATCAGGGAAAAATAATGTTAATTATACAATGACAATAAATTAATGTGAATGACATATGACAACAACACACAGTCCGTGTTTGGTCAGCACTGACAGAAGCAGCTTGTTTTGCCCAGTCATGGATGATTATTACCTAGACAGTCTCAGCCTAATTATACAGCTTTACAGCGTGGGCAGCTTCACCACATAAAAATACATAAGTATTTATTTTGTATGATTTAAACATTTGTTTAATAATCATTATTTATTATACTGTAATAAAACCATGCCAAACTGTATCCTCATACACACCTTGTTTTCATTGTACAGCATAATATCTTGCTCCAGGGCACAACAAACAAAAAGCCTAGCTCTCTGTGTGTCCTCTGTGTTTAAGCAAAGGTAATGAATTAAAAAATCCAAATGCTTAGCCAGTGATAATCTACCATGGTTTGGACATATTTGCACAAACTGAACTCAGGCTAAGTTCTCTAAGAAATATCTTTAATATTTTAATTACTAAGCAGGTAAGAAAGTAACAAAAATATTAATGCTGATGACCTGAAATGAGATTATTGGTGAACAATGATCACTTTAGCCTAGTTTCAAAGTGTGCAACAGCCAGTGGCATCTAACTGTCAGGCTGGTTAGCCGAGTGTACGTTCACCCACATTACATTTCTGTGTGTTATGTTGAATATTGCAAAAATCTAAAAAATGAAGCACAGCAGTTGACCTTATTTCTTGGAGAAAATCATCTGCTTTTTTCTGTCTGTGAAGTAATAAAGTGACTAAAATTTCATGAGGTTTATCAATTATGGTAACATCAGGTTAGAAAATGGTGGAAGTGCCACGGTTTGAATGATTAGATAAGATGTTTAGATACATGGGTTTTGATGTCCAGGTTTAGGTGTCAAGCAGCATGGTGCCACTCTTCAGTGAATGTTCTGCATCTGCTTCAAACTGCCACTAAGATCCCATCTTCTTCTCCATGCTGAAATAATATAGAAACAGTCAAGAGTGCATACAATTAAGTTTTATTCTATGACCTTAGTTTAAAAGATCATTTCAGCTATTTTTAACCTAGGTCTTATTATCCCAAATCTCTATATCATAGCAAGTGCAAAAGGCATGTCACTCTGAGTTCACTTTGACAACATTGCTCTTTATCATAACTCTTCAATTAAGTCATCAATGAAAAAAGTCATGGTGGCAAAATAAGGACCAGGTTGAAAATAACTGGAAGACACTAATATATTTGGTCACTACTGTCATCAGAAAAAACATGCAAAAAATAAAAAGGATGACATGAATATGAATAGGAGCAGGAGCATGAACATAAACCAGTTTTTAACACACAAGCTTCATGAAAAAGCAAATGGTATAATAGTAGCCTGCTAAGCCATAGATAACATCAATAATATTTCTTAAGCCTTGCAGAGAAGCTAAAGTGGAATTATGACCAACAGGATGAGATGTTTCTATGGACAGGTGGTTGAAAACTGTAGACCATGACATAAAGCCACCATGTTTGGGGTTAATATAGAAGAGAAATTCTGAAAATGGCAAGGCTTATCACGATACATGATAGAGTTCACGATGACAACAGAAAAACACATATTGCTTACTTGTATTTGATGAGACGACTTCCCTGGATTAGCTGTGCCGTCTCATTGGTCAAATGGCAAGCAAACAGTAGCCAGTTGCGGGGCTGCACCTTGTAGGCGAACCTCATGAAAAGCAGTGAATAGCAGGACAGAGCTGAGAGAAGGGAGAAAACACACAGGCAATAGTTTATTACAGCACCGTCACAGACACTTCTTACTACTGCTCAAATATGTAACATAAATGTGTCACCTAGGCTAGCTTTATTGCCCACAAAAAAAATAATTATAGAGTAATCAACAGTACAATTGTTTCATATATATGGATATTAAACATCTAAATGGGGGGGGATTTTAAAAGCCATTACAGGTCAATAGATGAAATCTTTAAGCAAATCCCAATTCCAACACAGACATTTACCCCCTTTCTCCAAAGCTGCACATACCTAATACTACAGTACAGACCTAATGGTCAGTACAAACTCTTCAGCCAGGTTTTCTCTTCCTTCGAGACCAAAGTAAAAAGTCTCTCATTCAGAATGTAACATAGAAAAGGGACAGTCACAGGAAATATCCAAAGTGACTAACAAGAATTGCAGCTGAAGTTTACTTAAAAAAGTAGCCTTGAGATAAAGTAAAAATTACAACCCTAACCCTAACACAGTTAACTAGAAAAGGATGGGGGTATTGTGTGTGCCCCCAGTGCATGTGTCTGTGTGTCTTACCGAAGGTCATCCTGCCACTGATAATCTCAGGGCTCTTCTTCATATCTGTGATGGCGGCTATAGGAAGACCCCAGTTTGCTACTGGACCCCAGAAATGCTGTACAGATACACACACAAGGACAAAATATAGTTTGGACCAGAGACTGTATATGATTTGGACATTTATCTTAAGCTGGTTGTACAGTAGAACAGAACTATACAATAACTACCATGTGAATACTTAAATAGTAAAATCTGTATTGTGAATCCCATTATAAAAAGTACTGATGTCTAAAATACATGGGGAAAAAGATTATTCTAAAGATTTGAAAATGATACACCCACACCACAGATTAATAGGTATGACTATATTATTGTACATCACAAATAATCAAAGACAAGCAGAAAAGTAGACAGGTAAATTAGCAGGCAGTCACATATGAGGAGAGACACAGATAGAAACAGATATACTGACAGAAAGGATGAGTACTTACCGTGCTGTTGAATGTTTTTTGTTCCATGGAGACATAGAAGAGAAAAAGAACATAAATGCAGATAAATTATAGCATCAAGAGCTACTGCCACCTAAAATAGGTAATCTGTTTCAGGCAATTCATAAATAACGAGAGACCTAGTACAATTTAAAGAACCCAGGTCCTGCAGGGAGTAAAATCATCTGCTTTGTTTCCACATTACTAAAATAGATTACAATGAATGAGGTAACATTTTAATACCTGGATGAAAATATTTAACTACACTTACAGTCATCTGTCTACCACATTATTCATAATACAAGCTGGTAAACTTGTTGATTAGGCCACTGTATTTTCTACACAATGACAAAACACACCATAGAAAACCAAAGAAACACCAGAGATGGTGCCAGAGGCCATACAAGCTGTCATAATGTGTGTCTCAACCACATCTACATTTGTTTGACTTTCAAGACGTTACAGACATAGCTCCTCAAAAAAAAAAACCATGAGATACCAGAGATAACCATGTTTATCTGTGACAAATGTAAACAAAGATGGCCTCTTGCATCACTGTGTCATAATTTAGCCTTTGCTCTAAATTTCATGCTGCTAGGGCATCGTGTACAAATTAACCAACGTCTTGACAACATGTCAAAAAGTATATGATGCCGATTTGACACTGGCCACAACTTCAAAGCACAACCCTGTTCAATACTGTTGTTAGAGGCAAAGTAGCTAGTTGTTTCCCTGTGACCCTATCAGAGCCTCTCATAAGTTACGACCCACTTTCAAGGTATTCTGAAAATGTTTTTAAAAAACGAGTTCATCCAGTGTCTTCTCTCCATTTATAGTCAACCTCATACTGGAGAAACAAGTTAAGTGAGCGCTAACGTAACGTTACTGACGTTACAGAGAGCACAATCGTCCTTGAAAACTAGCAGAGAAAAACGACGCCAATCCAGCAGACACACAAATTACTGAAAATGGTCGTGGGGTTTTATGAAAACGTTGGCTGGACAGATCAGGACAGTAAATTCAGCCACCTGTTAAACATTAGCTAACGTTACCTAGCTAGCTGTAACCTAACCACTTGTCACTCGACAGCCAGCTAGCTACTTTAGCATGCGTGCTAATAGAACATATATGAGCTTACAATACATACCTCATCAAATATTCCCTGAACTCTTTACTCTTCAGGTGGTCAATAGCTTTCCGTGCAATTGTCCCTGCCATGGTTTAACGGTAGGCTGGTGTCTGTATTGGCCGAGGGGAGTACTCTTTCTGTGTTGAAGGGCGACTGACTGACAGGTTAGCTCAGAGGACGACTGGTCAAACTTCCAACCATAACATTGGCGCTTTACGACACTGTCGCAATTACGCGGCGCAACCTCAGACAGCCGTCTGTCAGGTGTAGCCTATCTGGATAGGAACAAGATTAGGTTACAGTTACTACTACCAAAGAATTAACATAGCTTTTATAAGCTTTGCTGCTACTGTAGGAAGCATGAAATCGATAAGAGTAAGGCTGTAAAACAAGCGTGGAGAAAGGTGCCCATGTTGCGATTGAAACCTTACTGAATAGGCTAGATGATGCTGTGATGCGCAGAATGACATAATTTAACAACAAAGCAATATAATAAGAGCCATACAAAAACAGAGCAAAAAAACAATGCGAACTTTGTACAAGCCGGCGGAGTCCTTAAAGTCCACTGAAATCAATTTATGTTCATTTTCAAATTCAAATTTAAATTTAAAATGTAGAAAATCACAAGATACAACATCACATCAAATACATACAATTTGCACATTATTGCACATTTTCCTTTTGATAAAACTCTACCCAATATCTACCCAAAATACACAAGTGCAAGCACAGTGAAGATAATAAAGTACTGTAAAGAGTGTTTCCACTCTGGATTATAAAAGTCACAAGCATGGTCACAAATAAACTTGAACAATAATGCAATTCAATACAGAAGCTCAGTAATACATATACTGTATATGAAACTCATTGGCCTTTGGTACTTCAGGGCTTTTCCGTGTTACATTTTTACAGAGACACTTTCAGTATTTGTTGTTGGACATGAAAGTTCTACTGAATGCAGATACTGTGCTTTGGGATAACAATGACGAACAAAACAAATGAAATGGGGAACTCTGATTCATTAAACAGATGGCCTACCTCTTCTATTTCGTCATCACATATTACTGTATTTTTAAGATTATGTTCATGTCGTTGAAAGAGAAGCCTAGATTGTCTTAAACAAACTACTTTGGTTTTGGGGAATAAATAAATAATTGGAGGATCATGGAGGAACATCCACTGCATATTAAACGTTACCCTAAAACTGTTGAGAAAAGGCACACAGATAAATGCACTTACAGTTACATACATGCAAATAATTGCACATACACATGCTCACATACAGTAATTTGTCCTGATTAAGGTAAAAGTAAACTTTATCATTCATTTTCAGGGAAGTTTTTTGTACAAACAGAAAACAGAAACAATGTCTTGATAAAACAACACTTTAATCATTAAAATTAGTGTAAAATGTGATTACACTTCCAGTCATTAACAGATAAATCAGTGCACACACGGTAATACCTTAGAAAATAATGAAAAGAAAGTTAAATGCATTGAAAAGGCAATGTACTGTAAATCCCAGAGAATCCAGAGGATGCAGGTGCACTAAAACAACACCAGGGGGCCACATGAGAACTAATTGTACATCCTAGAAAAGCAAGAAAATTAAGGCTAGAGTTTACCATTAAGTCCAGATTCTGTGTAAGTGTAAGGAAGCTAACGGATGAAAAAATAACGGGCGAGGCAAAGTTGAAGAACTCCACAACACAAAGCACAGTGGCATTTCCTCCTGAATGAATCCACAGTTTTAATTTCAATCATAGGTATTGTTGCTATGGATACCTGTGATTTGAATTTACCCTGGCTAAACAGTTAGCCCAACTATGTTTGAGACATCTGCCAACCAGACAGAATCATTTTTATCTGGCCATGCTATAAAACATTCACATGTTGTCTGGTTTAAGTTTTAATCTTTGTTCTGAATTAATATGCTGCCACAAAGTTTATCCTACATGTCTGCAGTGCAGCGACCAAGACTGAAATCTATTCATTTCTAAAAAGATTTAAACTCTTCATTTATACCTTTGAGCCTACAAAATACAGAATAGACAAAGCAACCCACACCAGCTATCCCAATTCTTCTTCTTCTTTTTTTACATTTTTTTATTAAGAATGTAGTTTTTTGTCCCAAATATCGTTGACTTGACATCAATGTCCACCATTGGGCCGCACTTCTGCATAATTCTTGACCACCTGGGAGATCCTGACGACTTTAATGTCTGATGGTATCTTATCATAGTCAGACCACAGGTACTCTGGAGACAGCACCTTGGTTGGTTTGTTGTACAACAGGTACCTGCATGACAGAGAGACAGGCAGATTAGCTATATCTATATTCTGTAGCTTGTCTAAGAAAAACTGTAGATGAGATGAAAATTGTACCCTTACAGAAGATAAGAAATGTAATACAGTTTAATCAATTAAAGTATTTTAAGAAAACAAGTTTAAAAATGTGACAAAAACTGGAAGATAGAAAAGACAGTAAATAGACAGAAAAATGAGGATGAGTTGTTAATGTATAAAGCAGGTTGGACTCTCTTCAAACTTGTACATTAAAAATAGAAACAGTAGGGAAACCACTGAAAATGAGAGAATGGATTGTGACACTGTACTTGTTGAGGTGACTCTCTTCCTGCCACACAGCTTCAATCTTATTCTTGGCGTCCTCCTCCGCCTGCATGTGACAGTATCTGATAAAATATAAGAGTTATATTTTATTTTTAAAATCTGAATTTATTTGAGCAAGACGTAATGAAAGAAACAAAACTTGGTAAATTAGTTGTGGTATTAATCTCAGAAACCTATCAGAGGCATGCATAACAGTCACCTAGGTGGCAAAATGTCAAAAAAAAATAATAATAGCAGGGGTAAAAACCTTTTGAAGACAAAGGTTTTTACCCCTGCAGTATCTAAATGTGCACCATATAGTCAGCTCTCGCTCTGTCCAGTCATTACTATCTCTTTCCGCTGTACATTATCCTTTAATCAGAAATAGCATGAAAATAACTTAAGTTATAGCTTTGGTTACTTGACTAGCTTGTACATGTCCTCCAGGTATCCACCCCAGACAGCAGCAGTGTAATAGTAGTCTCCTTCATCAGCAGGGATGTAGGCCTTGGACGTGGGCCGACGCTCATACGGAAACGTCTCCCTTTGTATATTCTGAGAAAATGAAAAGGAAAAAAATATTGAATAAAATAGGGATTCAAAATGATGAGAGGCTACAGCTGATACTTGTGAGGGCAGTTCATGCTGAGACTGATCAGAAAATGAGGCAATATAATTTGAAAAATAACTGCACATAACACATAGTATAATAAGTAAATCAATGAAAACAATGTAAGGACAAAAAAATAGAAAAATACATCACATTACATAATAGTTAAGATAAAATAACTTGAGACTTTGTTTAATTTAAAATGAATATACTGCAGGAGAAAGAGTAAAACCTTGTAGTAGCCACGGTGAAGCACAGCAGACAGCCGACTGAGGGACTCGGCACCGAAACGGTTGTGGAAGACACTGTCGATGTCCATCATAAAAAGATAGTCTGCTTCATTATGGATCTGAAAACATTACATATGAGACTAAATGCATCATAGAGAGATTGTGATTAAACAATATGAGCAATAAATAATATTTCAGAGCCCCATATTTTATTTTTATGTTGACTTACTAGTAAAAAGTGAGCAGTGAAGATTTGAAAGCATCAGCTGCTGCAACCAGATGAAAAAGCCACTAGCTTTTGTGTTGTATTGCCTATTTAATCCGTTTCACTTCTTACCTGTTTCTCAATGGTGTCGGTGGCCCATTTCATCCTGCCAAGCACTACTTCCTGCCAGCGTTTGGCACTAGGGATATTGACAACTGAGACCTTCCGTCCCTTACCCAGATCAATCTGACCAGTCAAATAAAAAAATGTAACAAATTAATTAGAAACGACATCTTCTAGCAACATTCAATCAAAATATATAAAAATAAAACAACTGAAGTCATCAGGAAAATAAGTTTCAGTAATGTCTTGCTACATTCATTTAGTGTATTTGTAGGCGAAACAAGATGTTGAGGCAAAATAATGTGTGGTAGTGCAGAAAAACATTCAGTATACTTTATGCACACTTTGAAGTGTTTGGAAATTCTGGACTGAAAGTTAATCAATTACAAAAAAATCTGCAATCTGGTTTAAACCTTTGTTCAAGAGACCACTAAAGCCTGCAATTTTCCTGGAGGTTAAAGTAGCTTCATGGTGTTAAATACCATTATAAACAGAACACTGAAGTCAGCACACAGCCTGCAATAAGTTTATATTGGTTGCTGATCTGGAGGGAGTATTACCACACATGAAGATATGATTCACAGTTCTGTGTTTTCTATCCTCTTATTAATGTATTTTTTACTTGCTGTTTCATGCTGTGTACTATAATAATAATATAATAATAATAATAATTAGCTTCATTTGTATAGCACTTTTCATACAAAATATGCAGCTCAAAGTGCTTTACGTTTAAAAAGAAATACACAAATTAATTTTAAAAGAAAGCAGGTAGAGATAAAGTGCTTAGCGTTGCGTTAAAGGCAATAAAGGTAATTTACAAACAGCATGTGAGACGCCATGTGAAGCACGCGCATCATGAAAGGCTAGGTTAAAAAGATATGTTTTTAAGTGGCTATCTTTGGGTAGCTGAAAAAAGCTGCATCTCCAATTTTCCTTTTGGTTCTTTTTGAGTTTAAGTTTTGATAATGCATGTCTGTGTACTATTATGCACTGCTTTACTTGTTATATTGCTTTTATTGTTGAATATCTGTTTCCATTTTACAAATTGTATTTTACTCTGCTGTGTTCATGCTGTGTACTATCATGCATTTTATTAAGTGTGAAGCACTTGGAATTGCTGTTTTGAACAGTGCTATTTAAATAAAGCTTACTTTCTTACTCTTATTTTCTCATATTAATACTATATTCTTTTTAAGAAATGGTTAAGTTAAGTCTACCTGTCACCTTCTTTCCTCTCTTCCATCCTTCCTCCCTTTGTTCCTTCCTTCCTTTTCCAAGCACAAAACTACTTTTATACATAAACAACTCACTTTGGGAACATCTTTTTCATTGTCTGTGAAGATGTAGTAAGTGACCCTGAAGTCAACAAGAAAGTACTTTTCACCCGACTCCAGGAAGCCCTTCAGGAAACGGGTGTATCTGTTCCGATGGACAGAAGCAAACCAGAACGATGATCAATTAGTATAAGACAAGAAAAGACAACAGACAGACAACACCAGACAAATAATACAATACAGAAGACAAGTAGCATTTAGGTGAAGTAGCTTTACATTTTTAGGTTTACACGATTTTAGATTTCAGCTTGAAGCAGTGGGTCAGGTCAAACCTCACTCCCATTATGTCCTGTGAGAATATCCTGTGTACCTACTTGCCAACGGCAAACACCACCACGGCAACTCTTGGGTCCATTTTCTTATAGATCGCATCGATAACCACTGGATCAAAGGTTCCCTCCCAAACCAGAGGAGCATTCCAGTTTGTCACTGAGTTCACATCAGTGCGTCTGGGGAGAACAAAGAAATTGTGGATTCAAACCTACTGTAGATCTTTTCAGGTCTTAGTCCAGCTATGACTAGTTTGGCTCTCTACGTTCAATATTAATTAAGTTGTGGCACTTTCAAATTAAATTATGACTTTTCATCTTAGCACATACACAGTTCACTAAACGAAAAAGGGCCAGATTTGCTCATTTGTGCTCACAATCTGCATGCAATTAGAGTCGGATTTACAAAGGCAGGTGCCTAAGTGAAGAAGAACGCAGTAGGTGCAGTTCGGTGGTGGGTCAGTTTTTCTAAGCCCAAAAATATTGTCTGTACTCAGTCACTCAGGATATAATCTAGACCTAATTGTAGCTGTTGTTGTCATTACATGAACATTCATATTTCCGTAGAACCTAGAGGTCAATTTAAATTTACTCAAATTTTCTCATCTCCTTTACAACCTTTCTTTTTGAATACACCTGCGATATTTGCAGCTGGGCTTCAATTTCCATGCATACCTGTCAAATCAGTCATATCGCTTCCTGTATTTGCACAATCCTCCCTTCAATGCACATGCAAGTACGCACTGTGATCAGCATCCATTTATTAATAGAAATAAAAGAAACTATCTCACACCTCACTGGAATATAATCTTTCATAAAACTATTATTATTTTCAACCTCAAATTGTATTTAAAAAGTAAAAAAGCTGCTCTAATATTTTTTTTTAAATATTAACAATGAATCAAATGACTACATGTAATGCGAAAGGGGTCACACGTGGTGACAAATCCACAGAGATTGATCATGCGTCTCTGCAGTTTCCCTCCGAATTTTAAGATCTTTCAGCTCATTGTTTTGATTTTCCGACCCACAACTTTACCACTTTGATTAACTCTCACCGAAATTGAAATTCAAAGGTAACATTTCTGTGGTGTTATACTACAGTGACTTTAACAAGAAGATACAAATTAGCAATTTGTATGCAATAACATAAAAGTAAAGTTCTGTCAACTCGCTGTTCTTGATCTGCTTGGTGCTACATTGCAACCTTTGACACCTGACACTAATGCCTCATGATTAGAGCAGCAAAAATCTCAAATAATGATGTCATCTGCTGGTGGTGTCGGTGTTGAGTAGCACTTGTTGAATTGTTGGTCTCACTGGGATGTAGATACTCACTGCACTAATATAAAGTAAGGGTAACTGCATTTACATTACATTACATTACATAAAATGGCAGGACATTTTAAAGAAGTCTTGCCTTTAAATTTGTAACAAGACTGCCAAAGTGCGATGCTAAACATCCATTATTTTAATAAAAGGTTGTCGCGTGTACATTTTATACAGCCGAATAATTGAATAAAATTTGTTTTTAATAGCTTACCCTGTCTGTGTACTTGGCTGAGCATATTTCAGTCTGGAAAAGAGCAAAGTTCAAATCAAATTTGTTATTCAAAAGAGGAAATGCAGGGGTAAATATAGTACAGAAAGATAAAAGTACAGAAAATACACAAAGTAAAACAATAAAGACAATAAAGACATACAACAATAACGACAATCCATAAAAAGAAACAAAACCAGAGGAAAGTTATGCTGTGTCAAAAGAACTGCTGTGTGCTGTGTTTCTGAACTCCTGAAAAGTAATGTGCCTTTTAAAATGATATTATCCATTTATCCATGCATGCATCTCTCAATTCCTGTTCAGAAAGTCTGAAGTCTGTCCCAGCATGCATTAAGTAACAGGCAGGATACACCCAGGCATGTTGCCAGCATGCTAGAAGGACATTTTTGATGTGAGGCAAAAGTGCTAACCATTGAGCATGTAACCTTGTAAAATAACACCCAATAATATATAATCTGCTGTGTGCACTGCAGAAACCTTTTAGTTTGGTGGCAATATCCAGGGAATTATGAATGGCAGTTGATTAGAGATGAAGCTTAAAGTCCCAGTTTAGTCACAGCCTGTGGCGTAAAACTGTAATGATGGTAAACCAGCAGCAGAGGTGCCGTGAGTTTGCACATTGTAACAGCAAAAGCAATCAAGGCTGGAAAACACATGCTTCTTCTTCCTCATATTCTTTGTCATTTTATACTTTTATGACCAAATGAGGATTCTTTCACCATTTATTATCTGTTTTTAAGAGCAGTTGAGATTGTGTAAATGTTTTACAAGAGGGCGAGGATGTGAACCAGAGTCATAGCAAGTGTAAATGGAAAGCTGTATTTGAACCGGTTGTTTTTCTATTTTCAGTCAAAAGAGAAGTGGATTCTCACCCCATTTGCATTTTTAGGTCTGTGATCCTCCAGCTGCTGTTGTCCGGGCAATCTTTTCTCTCTCTATCCTTCACTACATCTGGCACATCTGGCACAGGGTTATCATCACATGGCTGGCAAAAGCTTTACAGGGAAACACACAATATATTATTAAAGTGTAACTCCACCCTCAAATATAGCTAGAACTCTCTCTCCCAGCAAATAAAAAAAAAATGCAACGAGTGAGGGAACAACAACTGTAGGAGGCGTCGCCTTGTGGCTGTGTAGTGTGTGGGTCAGGAGACACGGGGGAGATTGACTGACACTGATTAGGGTCTTTTTAAATATAAATTTCATGACATAGACAGGTCCCAATCAGTTGACTCTATGTCAGCATTGGCCTCGCAAGGTTCAGGGCTGATTTAAAACAGCAGATGGCGTGTTGAGCCATTTTTAACCCATGAAATGATGATTTTTATTTTAGAAATGTCAATATTAACACCAGCATTGATGTGTTTCATCACAGTACAGTCATATCATTTAGTTTACAGCTCAAAAAACAAGTTTAAGTGTGCAGTACATCTGATAATATGATGAATGGTGTATGGAAATGGTGTAAGGGTTCATACATTTCTTACAGTAGGAAACTTCCTGGAACAGTTATGACAGGATTAATGAGTACCACTGTGTCCACTGTGACTGCTGGCCGCTTGTTGTGTTAAATTCTTTTCATACTTTTCATACTTTTCGTTGAGTTGCCAGTTTAGTAGCCCTTACTGAAAGTTAGTTTCATGCTCTGTTACATGCATTTGAATTGATGCGTCCTCTCTGTCTCACAGAAACCTTACCTGAAGGAGGGGATGGAGTTGCTATAGAAGGCCCTGTGAAGACACATGTGTACGAGTTAACCAGAGAACAGCCAGTAAAATCCAAGTTACAAGCTTTTCACGTGGGAGTGTACAGGTCAATAATTAAACATGTTCTTTTGTTGTTGTTAGTTTTTTGTGTTTTTTTAGTTACACTGATGTTGTAGTGTACTGTGGATTAGCACTGATATTAGCATGCATAGACATTATGACAATGGAAAAAATACTGTGTTTGATTTATTTGGTAGCAGGCATTTTGTGTACATGCATACAACACATATTTGTGTTCAGTAAATGCTTCTTGTCTTAGAGGAGTAGCCTTATGGAGCCCCGAAACTGACGTGTAGTAAAAGGTTATCAGACAAGTTCAACATACAAACAACATAACAGAATGCATCAATAAATAATTTTATTACCTAAATAATAAAGGCATAAAAAAAAGCTTCATACTTTTACTTTCACTTACAATCAGTTCGGGAGAGGAAAAACTAAAACGTTTTTATTTTTACCATTACTACCAATAAGTTGATAAAATAACTTTTTAAACTTTTTTTACTCTGCTATTTATCTTTTGGTAGCTCATTTTATATTTCAGATCCTTGTTCTTAGCACATAATTAATGTAGCATTATTTCCTATTTTCCCGTTTTCCTCAATGGCTTATTTAATAAAATTCGCATGTGCATGTATGATTGGAGGTGAAGGAAATGTATAGTGTTTAGTATTTTATTATCATTTAATTTTAATTATTGTTAAAATTACTGTGCATCCTGGTGTCATTCACTTGTTGAAACAGACATGTATAGCCTAGCATGTATAGTAATACAATTTGGCATAATAATATAATAATAATAATAATTTTGGCATTAAAAACAGTCTTGTATAGTGTGTTGTTAATTGGTCTTGGCAGGCAGGTGGCAAATATGTGAAACCTGGTCACCCTTGACTTCACAGTTGCAGCAGAGGCTTGGTACTGACCTATACCTGCTGCAACTCTCCTCCCATTTTGGCTCCAGATTTATTTGATCTATTTATCCTTTATTTAACCAGAAAGGTCCCATTGTGATACAATACCTCTTCTGCCAGGGAGTCCTGGTCAAGATGGGCAGCACACAAAAAAGGTTTCATATAAAAGTACAAGCAGGGACAGATAACATCACAAAAACATACCGAAACACAAAGCTGATGACATTTTATCTCAGTGCTGTTATTTCGAGTCATAAAACAGTTAAAAGGAAGCGTTATAACCATTGTTTTTTCTTCCATGATATACCTGTTTGAAAGACCGTTTCTTTAATGCATGTGAACGGTAGTACTCCTTTCATGGCTTTATGTGTTTAACTTATATAAACTGTCAGGTCTTGGTCAAAAGGATGAATTATAGGTCACTGTGAAGTCAGACATTTTGAGCCCTTGTAAACACACAGAGGGCTCTGAACAGCGGTTGAACGCTTACACTATTTGCTGATGTCAACATAAAGCTCCCAGAGAAGTAAGTGAACTACAAAAATAAAACTTTTCCTGGTTAATCATCAACAGCTATAAAAGTACCCTGTTGTGATCAAAGCAAAACCACCATGTTTATATGTATAGAAGAGAAGACAGCTCTGGTGTGTGAAACTCGAAAGACAATCCACACATCAAGTCAAGAAATAAATAAACAAATACATAAATGTAGCCTAAAAAAGAAAAATAAGTTCAATCAGGAAGACTATTTTCATGCTTATCTATTTATTATTTAGCCTACTCTCTCTCTCTCTCTGTCTCTGTCTGTTCCCGCTTCCAACTCAGTCTTTCAGCTAATCCAGTCAGATTTTGCCACGACCTCTTGTGAGCCAATCAACTCGTTTCTGTCAAAGTTTAAAACTGTCCCTTTCTCTGCCTACACCCCGTTCCCCTCCGGTTTTCATGACAACCAGTCTTCCCAGTTGGTCCTTCCAGTGAGCTCATCAGAAGTCCCACTCCACATCTCATCCATCCAGATCTTCAGCCATTGCTCTTCACCCCTTCACCACCACCACCAGTGTCTAGACTCCATCGGGGGGGATATTCCTGTATAGCTCACGGCATCACTACCCCCTCAAAATATGACGTCACGATGGGGTCTAATCGCCAAAGACTCTTCATTTTCTTCAATTTCCTATTATGCACTATGTCAATAAATGTTATTATTCCTTAAGCATCTCTTCAGTTAAGTCTCTCCTGGTTGAAATATTGTAACCACTGACTATACAAAATCATCCCGCACATTTTCTTATTTCTTATTTTCTTATTTTGTCCAAATGATTTTTTTGATGTTTAGTTAACTGTGTGTCTTTTCCTCATCTGTCTACTGTAGATGCCTTTTTCTGCCTAAAATGTTTTTTATTGAGTATTCTATTAACAGATTAGATTACAATAGCCATGTAAGCAATACAATGTATGAAGGGCACAACTTGGAAGACTTTCCTTTAATATGTATTTTTGAAAACTGAGCTCCTAATTTTTTTTGTTATAATAATTTAAGCCCAGTTTATACTTCTCAAATCCAGGCAGGTGTTGTCATTAACATGTATGCTCCACACACATTTGTTTGAATTATTCTGTACTATGATGTCTCACTATGTTATTCTTTTAGCTTGAATCATGATGTCATGATATTTTTGCAATATTTTTCTTTCCTTTAGGACACTTACTGAATAAGTAGTATGTGTGTGTGTGTGTGTGTGTGTGTGAGAGAGAGAGAGAGAGAGAGAAATATCTGGGTCTTTAGGTTTTTACATTATCACAATAGGAAAATTTAAATGTAGCATGAGTAGTCCTTCTGTTCCCTTATATAATACATAATTAGAAAAGATAAAGAATTCTCATTTAGATTCGCTATGCTTGATTTTAAGGTCATTGTCATCACTCCCTGAGGATATTTTTAGCGCTGTCTTGGATGTTAGGCTATCGACCATGACTTGTAGGTTCCCAAATCAACATCTGTCCTCTGCAGAGGTCCACTTCTCTTTTCAGTTTTTACAAACAATTTGCATCTTGTTTTACATAAATCTTCAGTCACTATGAGTCAACATTGGGAGTAATGGGAGTTGAGTTGCTTCTTTGTTAAAATCCATTATAATTATTATTAGATCATAAAGGTCAAAACAATGGTTCCCAAACTGGGAATGACACAGATCATAAAGCATACTTGTGATCAATTTTACTACATGATATTGTTAACAACGAGATAATTATACCATTTGACCTTTGCTGTGTGACTCAGTCCTTTGATCTGAAGCTCAATATTAATTATAAACACAATCACAATCATTCTGACGTAATTTCAGATAAGATGTTGTGGAAAGCGTTGACATATAGTTTCATTTAGATTCTTTTTATTTTTTTACAGCAGGCATATCATATTAGGAAAAGTACAGGTGTAAACATTAATGATGGATCTTGTTCTTTCCAAGTGTCCCAGAAAGCCTTGACTGTGTGACAGTGAGCCAGCATGCACATTACCAGGATCTGAAACTGAAGCAGCTAAATGGAATTCAGCCATCATTAAGTTATTTACACTTGTGCTTTTCCTGCTGTGATATGTCAACATGTCTTCTGTGAAAACAAAAGGCCTATAGTTCCCTCCAGGTTGGAACAAATATTGTTTCATCATGTGTTATGGGCTTTTTCCAGCTCCTTTAGAATAAACAAGCCAAACGCATACATAGGCTACAATAAAAGACATTATGTCGTTAAACATTCTTCCTGTGCCAAAAGAACAACTTTTTATAACACACATTCATTTACAGAGCTTCTGCAGGAGGGAACAGGTTACCAGTGAACCATTCATATATTTAACAAACAATGAAGATGCAATTAAAGCAGGATATGAGTGACTATAGCTCATGATTGTCTATTACTTCTGTATTTTGGTAATTGTTGTTTATTGTGATTTGGTAGTATTGTTGGTATTCAGTGGGTAAACTTGATGGTTAGTTTCCATTTACTGTGTTTGTTAATAGCTGTGCATTGCCATTAATTTGGTTGTTTTTTAATACTAATTAGTTGTCATTCTTTTATGTAAATGATTCATTTATTTATTTTTATATTTTTCAGTAATTTGTCACTATCTACACACACTTCTTACACATTTTTTTTCTTAAGCATTCAAACAGTGAATTAGATTAGATACATTATTTTAAAGATAAACTGTGATGATATTATGACAATTCTTTAAATGTAAACCTTTACATTTATTTACTAATTATATTATTATTCATTTTTAATCCCATAATAATCTGGTGTGTCATTCTGCAGCAGTTCTTCTATTATCTTATTTACCAAATTGCCCCTAACAAAATAAAGTGCCAAATTGTTTGATAGAGATTTCTATTACTTCACTCTCTTGATGTGTGTGTACCATACTAACCATAACCATAATAAATCATAATTTGACTGTAAATGTCACAGCACATTTACAGGAATATGACAAGATGAAGAAGGTCATATAACTGCTGCTCAAGAGAAAAGAAAAATAATTTACTACTGCACTTGGTGACAGGCTCTTATTGTGAATTGTGACTATGACTGGTAATGACAATGAACAGCCCATCTCACATTTCCAGAGTCATATTTGTAAATTTAGAAATTACAAAGTATTATAGTTTTACATCAAACATCTGTAGATGTCATTGCCTTCCTAAAGCTGGTTATGGTAATTTAATCTCATGTTTTTTTTTTATTTTAAAGCCTCAATCACACAAATCTAACTAGGATATTTTAAAAACAAGCATTTCAGACTATATACATATATATATATATATATATATATACCTTTTATTCCCTTAATAATACGTTAAGCTGTAGTGTAGTAAAGAAGTACAACAGTCTTACCCCAAAAGGACAAGAAGAAAGGCAAAACCGACCAAAATAGGGATCTTGGAGATGTAGCGCAACATGTCAACTCTCTGGATCTGGATGTAACTGCCACACTATTGAACATCAGAAAAACTAAACTAAACTAAACTAAGAGCAATGGTTGGACGCTTATTTCAAATGTAACCTAACAGGCAGGGTATAAGGTGTCAATAATAATCTACTGATGCACTGGTGCAGGTGCTACTGAGCATGAAGTAAAATCAAGACGAGTCAAGAGAGAGAGAGAGAGAGAGAGAGAGAGAGAGAGAGAGAGAGAGAGAGGCGTGGGGGTGGGGGGGGGGAGCTCAATGTTGGACTGACATCATCGCCATCAGGAAGCTGCATGAAATGGCAAGTAGATTCACTGAAGGACAAAGCCATAAGAGTAATGTGTGCAAGTGTGAGATCTTGTGTTCTCAAATTTGGTCATCAAGAATAAAAAGCAGAAGATGTACAGGCCACGTAGCCTACAGTACAAGCAGATAAGAGAACGGAAGTTGTGTCAAAACCACAGGCCACAGCCGTTTTTATCACAGAATATTTTAATAAGACAAATACTTGATGTACTGTAAGATATCTTTACTAACGTTAATAATCCCTTTGTAATATTGCTTTACATGCTTATAAAATAGCTTTTAAAAGTATAATCTTATATTCTTTTTAGGGTGACTGTGTAAAAAAAGAAAAGAAAAAATAAGTAAAATCTATATGGATAAAGGAATACAGGCCGCTGAATAAATTTATGGCATCTGAATGTCATTGCGAGACCATACATTGATACTGTTGATACATATTTTGTATTATGGGAAATTGATCAATTCACAGTAAGGTTTGCACTATTTTTCTATTAAGCAAACAGCAATAACAAGATATTAAAGACAAGAGGACATTTAACCTTACATAACAATAAGGAGTACAAAGGGGGCCATTCATTCATAATGAAAGAGTGTTTGAATGTGGAAGCAGTGGTGGAAGAAGTATTCAGATCTTTTGCTTAAAATGTTCATTTTTTGATCCAATACTAGGCATTTGAGGTGTACCTTGATTATTTAGTTTGGCCCATGTCCCTTCCACTAACATGGAGGGGTCGGGGTTTATGACCTGCAGCCAGCCACCAGGGGGCAATCAGGATGTTTTGGCTTCACTATTGGGGAGGTGTCATGCCATCCAGCTTTATATACAGCCTATGCATTCCACCAGCAACCACGACTAAATATTAGTGATGCCGTTCAGTTTTTATACTCACATTTTTTATTTCTTGTATTAACTTTGTATACTCCTTGTCTTTGTATTATACAGGCCATTCATACAGTCCATGATATAGTAAATAGTAATTACACACAACGAGGTGTCTCCCAAACAGACATGCATTAAGTGTGCACCACAAACACACACTTCACACTCAGTCCCTCAGTCCAGGATATGCATCCTGTGGTGCACTGTAAAACCTCTGCTCTGTTTTACTAACTAGAGTGTTTATGCTGTGTCAATAAAGGCTTATGTGCTGCCAAATGCTATTAATGTAACTGTGATGTCAATGCAGAAAATGTCTTGTTATTATGCTACATATTACAAAATAATAGGGCCAGGCAGGTGTGAAGGCACCTTGGGGCCTTCTCTTTCATCCTTTCTGATCTGTCAGTACTCAGCTGATGATGGACCAGAGGACGCTGGGCCCTGCTCCCATTACCCAGCTCAAGTGAGGCAACACTGCAGGAAGCGAGTCGAGCTCACCGGGGTTCTGGTAAGCCTGCCTCGTTCCTGTGGCATATTGATGTTAATTACTGTGTATTGTCCCTGATAAATAAATGAATTAAGTAATAGTTAAGTAAAGGAATGTATAAATAGTCAAAACACAGTAAAGTGGTTGGAGTCAGTCAGTTTCTATGAAACCAAACTTTATTCTTACTCACTCTATGATGGGGGAGCACATGAATTTAGTGATTTTGATTTATTCTGAAGTCCATCAAAATATAGCAGTAAATGCAAGCTATACAATATTACAACCAGTGTACATGTACGCGCGTCTGCAGTTGTAGAACAGCCAATACAAACGCACCGTCTCTCTGAAATAACCTGTGATTGGCTAAAGTCTCCCGTCACGAGCTAGATTTTCTGAAGCCTGAAAACAGAGCCAAGAGGAGGGGCTGAAGTAGAGGTTTACTCTCAGACCACTTGAATTACTTCTCTGCATGTTTAATTTCCCCGTCATATGGGCCAAGTTGATATATATATATGGCTCAACCATATATACTGTGTGTATATATATATATATATATGTATATAAACCAAATATGTGTCTGTTCAAAGACACATATGGATGAATTAAAGAGGGAATGTTCACGCTAGCAGATTCTCATCCTCTCAACTCTTATTTTGAAAACGAGTATGACAATACTTGTGTTTTAACAAGATTAAAAAAACAAATAAAGAAACAAAAAATGCAGGAAGGCAACTAAAGAAGTGGGCAAAGCAGTGCTGGAGACTCATTGCTGGCAGACTGACATACACAATATTTAAACTTCAAATACTTTAAATTACTTGCAGGCCCAAGGCAGATGATAGTAGCTGTTGGCTGACGCTTAATGGCACACATGACAGTATAAAAACTGTAAAAAATGTATGACAACTTCAAACATTGCCATCACAGTGCTGATAACCTAAATATTACATCAGGAACGGGATCTCTGTGTGGGGGTGCATGTTTGTCACTGTGTCCGCTTCTGTGTGTATATGAGCATGTGTTCACAATTATTTCTATTCGTAAATCCATGTTCCTATGTCCACCTGTCTGTTTCACAAGGAAAGCCTGAATAATATATGATATACAATACAATGCAATAGGTCCAACCCTCTGGGGTCCAACTATTGTAACATCATTTTTTCAATAGAGGTTAATATTAAATATAGGCTAATATTAATATCTCATGTGATAATCCATGGATAACAAGACTCAGGCTTATCTGCGTTACTGTTTTTAATAAGTCCTGGTTAGGCTGAGTCGGAGCTGTCTACACTGATGTGGTGCTTGTTTGTGAACTATTTACTCTAGCTCTTGCAGAAGATTGCAAAAATCAGTTATATGCCATAGTTATGCCAAGAAATGGCATTGGCCCCTTTTGGTTTTTATGAATGGAATATGCCCGAAACAAACGAAAACATGCAGTTTATAGCACTTTGATATTCAAATGTTAGCACATGTCTTGTTGTTGTGTGTGTTCAGGCTTGCACTTTGTTACACACTGTTTCATCTTGGCTATCTATAAAACTCTGTGAAAGTTAATTGTATTCCCATGCACAAAGTATGATTGATTCACGCTTTGTATTTCTTTTTCTATTTTAGAGTTATATTTTCCTCCTCACTGACACATATAATATTATGATGAGCATCATATTTGACATATGTGTCTTACAATACTGTACATTACATATGCAGAATAACTTGTATTGATACCATTGGTACAGTGGGCAAAACATAATGATAGTACCGCATTATGAGTTACCTTGTGATTTCCAGCACTAGTGTAATTTTTACTTGCAATTCTCTATATTGTGTATTTTCTAAGGTTTTCATTTTCTTTCCGGATGAAGGTCATGTGATTGAAACATCGTAAGCTACATGTACTGTATGTGCAGACAGTGTGCTGGAAATAGTTTGTTTTTTTCCTTTCCTTTGTTTTTCAGAAAGACAATATAAATTATCTAGATCATTTTAGAGTAAATAGATATATTTCCACAAGCAGAATTTATTTTTATCAGAAAAGCAAGATTATTAAAGATGATCTGTTTGTCTGTCTGCCTACTTGCCTGATAGTCCTGCATCACTGTTTACAATGCAGCCTTCCATAAGGTGGTTTTATTGAAAAACTCATGAATTCATCTTCAAGTGTGTCTTTTTAGTAACCTGGCAGAGCAACAACAAAGCATTGGCTAGGTGCCACTAGAGCTAAGTAAAAAAATATATTGTAGTAAATGTTTCCGTGAACATTTTTAAGGAGTGAAAAGGGGAAATAATGGATATTGCTTTTTACAGTAAGGTTACAAAGGTTATGTAAAAACAACAAGCTAAGTTGCCATGTGCCAACTAACTTTAATTTACATCATTTGTTTGTTTGTTTTTCTCAAAGAACACAAGACGTGATTTACAGAGCAGATACGTATGCTGTAACAGAAAAAAACATGCAATTTAATTTAAGTTGGACTTTAAGTAGGCTTATTATAGAAACCCTATAGTTGCACTTTATGCAATAGATCATCAAAAGGCCTCTCACTTGCACATTGTTAAGCACACTTAACATGTAAAGGACAAAGCCTTAGGCTACAAAACAGGACACAGTGCGCCATCTGCTGGGCAGTTATTATCGTTACCGTTTTGATGTTGATTACGTTGTGTGATTTCTGCTATTATGACTTTATCAACCAAGAAAATGAATCATTTTTAAGCTTGCATGGTTGAGCTTTCCTCCTTTTTTCACACACTGTATTGCACATCACTCTTAATTTTTACAATAATTATTCTCATGAGAGGCAAAGTAGAATGAATTATTTGTCAAATAAAAAAAGTTACTGATTTTATTTTAAAAATCCCACCTTGTCTTTTAGTTCTTCTATAGAGTGTAGAATTTGCAGTAATCTATTTTGGACAGTGGCGTCTTGGAGTAATTAATGTCCTTGCTTCTTCATATACAGTCTATGGTTCTGCCCTGTAGAGCCTCTCTATCACGTGTATTTCTATGTCTGGCTCGCCAACAATCTTCCTCGCGCAGGCTTGCGCGTTCCTTTTCATCCGCGTGCCCGTGGGTTAGCCTGTGTGTCTACGCTGAGGGGTACCAACAGGGAAGAGAAATGCCGACAAAAATCATCTTTGAAACCGAAGATCAAGCCATGGAGGAAGACGTGAACACTGTCGCGGAGGCTAAAACCCTAAAGGTGAGCAGAGTGGGTCCTGTCGCCGTGGACAATATAATTAATCCGTGTAGCTAGTGCGACGTGCTGCCCCTGTGTCTGCCCCGCTGCTCCATGTTTGACAACATGTGGCTGAACGTGCTAACCTGAAACCTCGGCCAACCGGCTAGGAAACTGTTAGAAAACCGACGTAAGATAGGTTTTAGTCGCAAGACAAGTAGTGAAATATTGTTAACATAGTGTAATCAACAGCGGTATAGATAAAGAACGTGAACGTGATACACTGCTATGGTAATGTTAGCATACATTGTTAACGTAGCCACTTAGCCTAGCAGCTAGAAGATCACATGGCATGCCCACGTGTTAGTGAGCTGATCTGTAGATCACACGGATCCACGGGTTGACAACGTGAAGCCTGTAGCATACTGCTTACTTATGTGTGTGGATCTGCGCTGTGGGCGCGACGTGATGACGTGCATTACAGCTGGGCTCGTCAGCTGTTAGTCAACTATACAAAACAATCTGCTCACAACAGTAAAACATTATAATTTAACTTAATTATAGCTGCTACTAATGTTTATTTTTATTGTTGATTATTGATATTTTTTCACATTCCCGACTCAAGCTCCACTTACAGTAAGAGGAACTTAAATTGGGATTGTTTTGTCAAACTGCTATTTCCCAGGTCAAGAATGAACTTTGATGCTTAACTGATAATATTTACTTTAACTAATTGTGTACTCTATGTAGTGTCAAAAGGTAGGAAACATAGCCATTACAAGTTTCCAAAGCCAAAATAAGTTGGAGCAACAGTTCAAAAGGACTAAAGGGATTTGATTAAGTGATTATCAAAACGGAGGCGGACAAAAATATAAAAAAATCATTTACATGATCTGATTGAAAATAAGATCCTCTCTACGTAGGTAGTTGTTTAATTACAAATAAAGTGTGAAAACCTAAATTTCCATGACTTCTATTATTTCAAATGAAATAATATATGTACTTAATAACCAAACTTTACAGCAAAAGATACCCAGTTCTGTTAGTGCTTCAATGATTAACTTATTCCAGAATCACTGTTGTAATTATAGTAATTACAATAAATTAAAATAATGTAATTATTTGGTGTTGAACTGACAAGTTCTTTATTCTTAAAAAAAACATAATTTTGATTTACTTCAAAAGTGTTCAAATAATAATGTAACGAATCAAATGTGGTGTTCTTTAACCACTTCGGTATATCATACCTTACATAACCACTTGTAAATCAAAAGATGTTTGTCAGTGAAATTGCAATACGACGAGATAACAGCAAACTAGAAATAGTCATGGTGCCAGAATTTATTATTTTATTTATTTATTTTATTTTGAGTAGCTGCACAGTATTTGGTTTAACTGAAACCTATTTGCTTTGGTTGTTTCTGTTTAAAAAATGAATAAAGAACAAGACCAAGGAGGGCAAGAAGCTGAAGAAGAAGCAGCAGCTGGAGGACCAGGAAGAGCAGGTGGACCCAGACTGTGAACCTCCAGCACCAAAGAAGAAAAAGAAAAAAGACAAGCTGGCAGCGGACCAAGTGAACGACCACATAGATGAGGCCACAGACATGAATGGCAACAGTAATGGTGTTGAAACACCAAAGCAGAAGATTAAGAAGAAGGCTGAAGGAGACCTAGAGGTCAGTGCTGTGTTTTTAGTTCTAATATGTAGGATATATTTCCTTTGTTTAGTCTTGGACCTAAATGGACAACAAGCTATATTTATTATCCATCAAGTTGTTTTGTGGGACATTGGATGATCTGTCCTGGTAAATGGTGAAAAGGCTACAGAGGTTATTAGTGGCAGATTAGAATTTTGCTTAAAACGTGAATGCATATTCTCTGGCTATGCCCTGTTAGACAAGGTCATACTCGGCCCCTTGTATAACACTGTCTCCTCTTTTATTTTGGGTTTTAGAAAAAAAAGAAGAAGCAAAAGAAATCAATCTTAGAGGAAGCAACCAACGGACATTCCACCCCAAACACCCCTGTTCAGACGCCCATCCAGACCCCGTCCCAGTCAAGTGAAGACTCAGCTAGCGACAGCGAAAAAGAAACGGTACAACTCGCAGACTGATTGTGTACAGTTTTTTCCTCTCAGGAGAAGTTGATACTTACTGTATGATGACTCTGCTTTGCGGTAATTCAAATAAATAATTGAGCTCTTTTGCAGTTTTTATTGGAGTTGTCTCCCAATATTTGTTGCAGCATTTTGGAAGTGAGTTCTGTTTGGGTTGTTTTCTTTAACAGACAGACAGTCTTCAGAGTCAGCTGTAGGGTAAGATAACAGTCATATTAACTGACTGTTTATTTGTTTAGGAGGAGACACCAGAGCAGAGGGAAGGGGCCTTCTCCAACTTCAGGATCTCCCAAGTCACCATCGATAAACTTAAAGGTAAACATCATATTTACATTTTTGTACCTTAATTTTTACCACTGTGGCTCGAGACCAGATGTGTACTGGTACATGTCCAAAATCTAACATGTTTGCTGTTCTGCACTTAGTTTTGGGCAATCATGTTGATGAATTAAGACTAATCTTACTAATCTTTGACTGTGTGCTTTAACATGGTTGATGAACTTCACTTTAAAACATATTTATTATATAGTCTGAACAGCTACCTTTTTATTGTATACACATGTTTTTTAATATTGATTGACATTTTGTGTCAGCTTTTGAGAAGTGATCTGACATACATGGTGTGTTCATTTAAATAATGAACATTTGAATTTGAAATTTGGTGATCACCATTTCACATTTCTTTTTGTACTGAAAACGTATTTTGCAGTGTTAACTGGGCTCTGTTGGTGCTTTGGGGTGTGCTAAATAACAAATTGCCATCAATTGCAAACAATCGTCCTGTTGTCCCACTTTCTCTTTCTCAGCTCGGGGAGTCTCTCACCTGTTTGACATTCAGGTGAAGACATTTAATCCTGTATATGATGGGGAGGATGTAATTGCCCAAGCCCGAACAGGAACAGGAAAGACTTTCTCCTTTGCCATCCCTTTGGTGGAGAAGCTCCAGAAGGATTCATTGGCGTTAACCAGAGGCCGGGCTCCCAAGGTGCACACAGACACACTTTCAAACCAGTCACTAAAAACTAGCATCGGTTAGAGTCCCAGTATCAGTTTCTCCCTGAGTAGGTTTGTGTATCACTGAGTCTCCTTTCTGTCTGCCTGTAGGTCCTGGTGTTAACTCCAACCAGAGAGTTAGCTATCCAGGTCGCTAAGGACTTCAAAGACATTATCAAGAGACTGGCTATCTCCTGTTTCTATGGAGGCAGCTCATACAACCCGCAGAGTAAGTCTTATGCAAAAACACAAATAGAAGTAATTCTGAAATGGTTCAAATTATTAAGTCAATTTATTTACATTAATGGCTTCTTAATGTTTAGCGTTATTATAAAGTACTTTTCAGGTTTAACTATATAAATAGTACCTTGTACTGTAAATAACAGCTCGTTATTAGTTTTTCTTTGTTTTTTGATGTGGTTTCGGTCTGTTGTTTTAACTACATACACATTTACGCATTGATATTAATAATAACTGTCTCCACTCCTCTCCTCCTGTCTAGTCGATGCTATCCGTAATGGTATCGATATTTTGGTTGGAACCCCTGGTCGCATCAAAGACCACATCCAGAACCATAAACTCGACCTCTCTAAAGTGAAACACGTTGTTCTGGATGAAGTAGACCAAATGTTGGACATGGGATTTGCAGAACAGGTTGAAGAGATTTTGTCTTCATCATATACGAAAGGTAGAGTAAATCTGTGTGTTTGTAAAGTGAGTATATGTGTGCATGTGTTCATGTTTGTGGAGTTTTAGGATTTTGGTTTGTGTATCATATACAGTATGTTAAAGTAGATTAAATGATTAGCATAGTGTGGTCGTGTATGTAAAATAAGGAAGGTGTGTGTGTGTGCTCCTCTCCAGACTCCGACTCCAACCCACAGACGCTTCTGTTTTCCGCCACCTGCCCCCCCTGGGTCTACGAGGTAGCCAAGAAATACATGAGACCAGAGTGCAAACATGTTGACTTGATTGGCAAGAAAACACAGAGAGCTGCAACAACTGTAGAAGTAAGTGTGTGTGTGTGTGTGTGTGTGTGTGTGTGTGTGTGTGTGTGAGAGAGAGAGAGAGAGGGAGAGAGAATCAGTTGGCAGAGGTGAAGGGTGTGTGATGGGTGCAATTTAACAAGCATTACAGCAATCTTAGTTCTTAGGCTTAGATCTCTCAAAGTTGCCTGTAGGCAGGGACAATTAAAGTAGTTGAGACTGTAAAAATACACTCACATCTCCATCTGGAATGCCCAGCAAGTTCATTTGCAGTAAAAAAAAAAAAAATTGTATTTATCATCCCCAACACCAGTGGAATTGTAATGAAGAACAAGTTAAAGTCTGCCAGCTGGATTAATGAATGCTCTCTGTCTGTGCTTCCCTCTGTAGCATCTGGCCATAGCGTGCCACTGGTCACAGCGTGCAGCCGTGATAGGCGATGTGATCCAGGTTTACAGCGGCAGCCACGGCAGAACCATCTTGTTCTGTGAGACGAAGAAGGAGGCCAACGAACTTTCCATGAATGCATCCATCAAACAGGTAGACTTACACATGCATACACACATGAACAGTTTATGGATAGCTAATTCATACAGAAGCAAAACATTACATCTTTTTAATTTGTAAA
The DNA here is from genome assembly GCA_008360985.2 of Macquaria ambigua. Taxonomy (NCBI): domain Eukaryota; kingdom Metazoa; phylum Chordata; class Actinopteri; order Centrarchiformes; family Percichthyidae; genus Macquaria; species Macquaria ambigua. The sequence goes on along the minus strand of VMKM01001180.1, from coordinate 67,786 downwards.
ATGATCTGCTGACATTTCTTATATCATGTAACTTTATAACAAGAATCATTTGAGAGGTTTGTAAGGGGAGTTGTGACAGATTCATTTTTTAACCAGTGCTGTTGCCTTACCTCTTAAAATGTATCTTTTCTGCTTTTATTTTCAAATTTTTCAGAGTGTGTCAATTCCCCCAGAACTATACCATTTTCTCATTTTATTTTGTTTGTATGTTTTCAGAGTGCCCAGTCCCTCCATGGTGATATTCCTCAGAAACAGAGAGAGACGACACTGAAGGGCTTCAGGAACGGGGCTTTTGAGGTTCTGGTTGCCACCAACGTTGCAGCCCGTGGATTAGACATCCCTGAAGTTGACCTGGTGATCCAGTGTTCTCCACCCAAGGTGTGATGTGTTGCCTGTAATCAACAAGCATTTTATAACGAGTATATCTTTGCATTTATCGGACGTGCCATTTATGTGCAAAGTAGATGTTATATTTTTAAATTTATGTTCCATTCACAGACAATACATTTAAAAATTAGCATTTGCATGCCTCAGATTGAGTTGAATTTAAAATGGTAACAGCTGCAGTACACTTATGCGCACTGGTTGATAAATGAACTCTTAGCAAATGAATGTTCAGTGCACACTTTCTTATAAACAGTGTTGCATAAATTATGCTTCATAAAGGCCTATCACCTTTACTTTCTCTGAACATTTTTCTGTCTCTGTGGTTATTGTCAGGACGTGGAGTCATACATCCATCGTTCGGGACGTACGGGGCGAGCAGGCAGGACGGGAGTCTGCATCTGTTTCTACCAGAGGAAAGAAGAGGACCAGCTGCGCTACGTAGAAAACAAAGCGGTACGTGTCTTTTTAAACTCAGTCGAAGCAGAAGAAATCATAGGTGCAAAGAAGAGCGACAAGTTTAGTTGTTTGAGCAGCTATGCGAAAATGAAAAAACAATGCTTTCAGTCGCATCTGTGCCGCACATGGGATGGAAGTGGACAAGAAGGCACAGAAGGAAGGGGAGAATCAAAGGTAGCAAAGACAGAAAAATAGAGGAGTGAGAGTGTTTCATTAGAGTAGCCAGAGTTGAAGAAGGTGCTGCTGCACTACATAGAAAACCAGACTGAAAGTCGCCTTTTCCCAGTATTCAGAAATAGTGTGTAAAATTGCACATTTTACTGACAAAGATGTGGCATTCGGACATTCTATGCAACCTGTGTGACTCTACTTAGATGTTTCTATCTTGAGTATCAAACTAAATACATTTTATTTGGTATTATTCCAGGGTATCTCATTCAAGCGAGTTGGCGTTCCCACTGCCAATGATATCATCAAGTCATCAAGCAAGGATGCTGTCAGGTAGGTAATTCTGGAGAGTGAGAGCCAAGTGGGTCCATATATATTTTGTTTTGGATGTATGACACTACTGTAATTGATTACTATTTGAAACTTTGGACTGTGTCAGTCACGTCGTTTGGTTAATAATGAGGGCTATGATAACTTGGGTAAATTAGTGGCCTAGTGGTTACATAGACTTTAAACAGTGGCTCCACAAAGCCTCTGCCCTGCTGAAATCTCCTTAATCACGATACCACTCAACGTGAAACTAATTTCCTGACAGAAAGCAAATAAGTTTCAGATTGATTGATATTATTTTATTTCTTGATTGTGTGCAGGTTTCTGGACTCTGTTCCAGTCACAGCTATCGGGTACTTCAGAGCGTCAGCTGAGAAGCTGATTGAGGAAAAAGGAGCAGTTGAGGCTCTAGCTGCTGCCCTGGCCCATATTTCTGGAGCCACAAGTCTAGAGCAGAGGTCACTGCTCAACTCTGATGCTGTAAGTTTGGATTTGGTTTGATTTTATTCTTGTCATAAGTGACCTACACACAAGTATATTCACAAAAAACAAAACAAAAGACACAAAAAAGTGATACAGACTCAAACACATGTAGTATAGTAACAAATCTGGACACACTACTGTACAACTGTGGCCACTGCTGACACACAACATTGCCAGACAAGGTAGCTTCATACATTATATGTTCATGTAGGGTTGCAGTGTTAACTGAAACACTGCAGCAGTCGTACCCTGCACCCTGCAAGGATTGGACAACAACTGCAGCATGATTCAAACTGCAACACACACACATGCCCACCTGACATGTTATCCCTGTTACGCACTTAAAAATGTTGTACTTGTCCTCCATTGAGATTCCTTCATTATTTTTTGCTATATAACCTAATTCCACTTAACTTATTGTTTCTGTTTGTTTTTGCAGGGTTTCACCACTATGCAGTTGGTGTGTTCTCAGGAGATGCATAATCTGGGTTACGCCTGGAGAACCATCAAAGAACAGCTTGGAGAAGAGACCGAGAACCACATTCAAAGAATGACCTTCCTCAAAGGCAAAACAGTATGTACACACACAAACATTAGGTGCTACTGCCGTTTATATGTGCGGTAAAGAAATTATATTTGTTACATTTCCTGTTTTTATTTCAGATCGCATTGCATTTTCGTATGGTAGCCATTGTGGAACTTTGTAGGTTCAGCTTGTCAGATTTTACTTTTATTAGCTAAAGTTTAAAAATAGGGTTTTGAGTAAGTTTGTACTAGGAGAGTATATTTGATTTGGTGTATACAGTAATAAAGTTGAGCATGAATGAAGGCTACAACTAATTGGGTCCAGATGATAGCCAATGAGTGCTCTTGTTAGATCCCACTTGGATTAGTAGTGTCTTGCCCCCACAGTGCCTCATAAATTAAAGTAATAGACTTGGCAAATGAAAAGTAAATGGGAAACCTGGTGGTAAATCAAAATGCAAATTGAGAAAAGAACCCGTGTAATTTATTTTTAAAAAACAGTATTGTTTAGTTTACATGTGAATTCAGCTACTACAACCACACTAGACATAATACACAACTAATTATCCACAGCAACAGCAAAACATCTGTTAGCAGAAAGTGAATGTGTGAAACCTGTCTGTAGGTGTGACCATGCCTGTGGTGGCCCTTATTCTGATAGCACAGCAGGTACTTAGACTGACTCCTCTCAGAAACCGAGTGAGACAGAAACACTCACCATCTCACTCTTGTTGTTTTATTACAGGGAGTTTGTTTTGATGTCCCAGCTGAGAAAGTCAAGGAGATGCAGGTGAGAACAACAGCAAACATCTGTTCAAGATGTGTGGTGGACTGTTCATAGTGTCTCCAAGATTAAATTTGTGAAAATGAACAATACAAAGTTAACTATAAATATTTTGACAGTGTTTCTGGATGAAGTTGACAGACTGGTAGTCCTGCTAACATCCTTTTCACCCCACCTGATCTTTCGACAGGATAACTGGAAGGACGGTCGCCGTTGGCAACTCACTGTAGCCGCAGAGCTCCCAGAGCTGGAGGAGAAGCAGTTCAGTAACCGTGGCGACAGAGGCTTTGGAGGCGGTAACCGCGGTGACAGAGGAGGGTTCAGAGGTGGAAGGGGGCGGAGTTTCGGGGGGAATGGTGGCCGTGGTAACGGGTTTCGGAACGGCGGTGGTGGCTATAGCAACAACAGAGGAGGACACAAACGCAACTTCAGCCAAGCTTTTGATTATTGAAGTGCCAACCTGTGGACTGATAAGACTGACTGTCACTCATCTGGGCTGGCAGTGATTTCTTTTATTGGCTGTCAGTGAGAGGGATCAATACATGGCTGGTGGAAATCTCCATCATGATATAAGCTGAATTGTAAGCTTTCAAATATTGACAAATTTTATATACAGTACATTTCCGCCCCTTAAAATAAAGTGAACATCACATCTTATCTGACAAATTAGATTTATTTCCAAGTAGCCATTTCCTACAGGTTTAAGATCAGATTTTCTGTGTACAGTATATTAACACAGTACCACTGGCAGCCATTTTGTAATACCCAATGTGTGCATCTTTTAGGTGACACATTAGTTGAAACTCATGAAATTACGTGTTCTTAATAGCTGAATTACATAATTCACTTTCTGTGTCTTGAATGGCATAGGTTCAAAAACAATCAACTTATAGTAAAAGTTTAGTATTATGTGATGACATTAAATTAAATGAAAGTTTGAATGCGTCATCCACTGAGTTTCAGGTGAAGTGTCACACTTTTTTTTGTACTGGGTGTTTGGGGAACGGTGGCAGCAATCAGACCTGAGCCTTTGTCCAAAATAGAAGGCATACCATTCTGACCTAACAACTTGTAAACATGCTATTGTTACACGACTACACTATAACTCTTGAGAGTGTAGTACCATGAAGGTGCACGGTCCTGCAGACACTGTCATGTGGGAGACATTATGTGTCTGCTGTGCACCCACAGAGAACAGTGATGAAACCTTTACAGTTGTGCTCATTGTCGGATTGCTGCTTTACCCTCAGCTGAATCATTGCTCCCCAAAAATATATTGGATGATTGCTTTGCAATTGCCTCTATTTAATAACTGTCTACTGTTTCCATTCATTTGAATGAAATGACTTATTCATTAAAAAAGGTCAACTCAGGTTGTGTTTTGTCTTTTATAGGGGTGTGAAATAAGCCTATGTACAAGTACAAATGTTATAAAAACAAAAGTATAATTTTCAATGTTAACTGCTTTCGGAACCTCGATGCTTTTAACTTCATCTGGCTTTTAAGAAGATACAGTCATGAGTGCACAAAGAGATTCCTCAACAATTTAGTTAATGTGATCTACAAAATTCTGTGTTGTAAAGTTGGGACACACTACCCACTCGATGAATCCCTCTTCCATTACCTACCTCATGAAATCCCACTTGCTCCCACACCCCTTCAGCGCAGGGGTGCTGGATTGTGGTGCACAGCAGCCGAAACTCGCCCAATAAATACAAACCAGGGAAAATAAGAGTTAGCCCTACATATCCCTGCACTACCTAGAAAACAACAAATATATGCGCTACTTGAAATTATGTTTTATAGAAAAAAGTAAAATTACAAGCGTGTAAAACTATTTTATAAACTGTGGTCTGCTTCCTGTTCCGATATATTTATTTCAACCACCCTTTGACCACAGAGTTGAATAAGCACAGTTCTGTCAGTCTCAACAATTCATCATTAGAAAAATCTGTTTTGTATCCAGTCAAAAAGACACTAAATATTCTTTTTACTCATATAGAGCATGTTAGTGATGATGAGATGAATATGAGCTGCTGATTATGAGTCAGACCGTGTAAGTTTAATTTAGATATGTTGAAATACAGCTTACACATAAAATACTTTATTTGTGACATGATATGTACCATGGTTATATTTTTCTTTCACATCACAAAGAGATTGTCCACACGTTTATTGTAATCAATTCAGTAGTTTTCCAGGCAGTTTACAAAAAATTATATCCCTTTGAAAAGTGCATTGTTACAATTGGTACACATGATTGGTAAACATAATTACACTCGTGCCATCTTTACGCAACATTAAAAAGGCAACACAGTAGTGTAAATTACACCAGAAACTATTCAGAGTAAAAAATATATGAGGTTCAACAATAAAATGTTAAAAGTATTCCTTACAATATTTCATGTGCAAATATCGCATTTAGGACTGGCATCGTTTCCTGGGAGCAACACATTCAAGTTAGTTTTATTTTAACCTGAATTGACAAGGAGCTCATAGACACTTAAACAAATTAAAATGATTGGCTTCTGTCTATATCAAGCCCATTATTGTGATTCATTACAAAAAATGATTTTGATGCACACACAATCACCAAAGTACACTGATTTTTCTGTAAACTTTCTGATAAATCTGTGAAGTGTATCTTCTACAAGGAATTTTTAAAATGTGTTTTGTTTTCAACTCTCCTAAATTATTGTACAATGCGATGCGCAATCTGTACAACATACAACACCCTCTGTCTTTAGCCCCTCGATTTGGATAATGACATTTAATTAGTCTGTGGACCCGATGCATTCAACCATACTTCAAATAGAATAAATACAAGTCTTAAGAGCAAATACATAAAAGTAAAATACTTGATCATTAAAAACACTCCTATATGAGATCCCTTAGTGTATAAACCTAAGCTCACATCTTAATAATTCCTGATTTGTCAAACAAACCTTAGATCTATTATAATTTATTTCCCTTGTGCCATTCTGCAAAACAGCTGCTGCACAACAGCTGAAGACTAGATGATTTCCTGTGGCATCAAGATTAAGACATGGCCTGTCTCTATGCTGTTTGATCATTAAAATGTGCCATATTTAGTGCATTGTGAAAGCTGAAAAAGGAAGTATTTATTGCCAGCCCTTAGGTGGTAAGAGACCTGCTGGGTGGTTGCCACTGGCTTTGCCAGTGTGTGCTGGTTGTTGGGTTTCACTGGTCACAGTTGGTTGTTTCGGACTACAAGTCATCACTGGTAATGACAAGTCCATTGGCAATGTGGTTCTCCAGAGTCAAGCCATCATCATCGTCCTCCTAGGCGACAAGAAGGCGCACACACACACACACACACAGAAAAAAAAAAGATCTCATGGGTGGCATTGACGACAGACTTATGTTAACTGAGAGTTTCTACAGAGGATGTCTCTGGCTTTAAATGTTACTAATTTTTCTTTGGCCATGTTTGTTGCATCTAGCTTTTATTCCAATCAGCTCACATTTAAATGACTGAAATATATATTATAGATAGAATGAGAACGTTTTGAAAAAGTGCTTTGTCTGCAGAAGATCTGAGCCATGTAAAACATAAATACTACAGCCCTGCAATTTATGCTGTTTAAAATGTTCTAATGTTACAACTATGCCCACTTGGCTGCTGTAACAACGCAATTTCTCATTGGGATTAATTAAGTAATGTATCAGTCTTCAATATTTTCAGTGTTATTCACTATTGTCAGACCTTCATTGAATATTCTATTTTCTTCCCATTAAATCAATCTATCCTCAATGAGTGAAACAGCGCCCTCTGGATTGGAATGTGTGGTAAATGCCTATCGGCTTCTGTGGTGACAGGTGGTATTGCACTGTTGTAGAAACGCAGGTGAAGTTGGCATCCTTTGATTAGTAACTTAGTACGCCACTGAGAAACTGAGTAAGGAATCAGGTAAACATTGTGAAGGGAAGCCACTGTGGCCTCTTTCACTCCAATTAAACCCTAGAAAGTTAGCACGGTTGTTCAAATGAAACAAACTGGGTACTCATCAAGGTTTCCAGCAGTGCTAATGACATCAGCTACGTGATTTTTTTTGCGAGACTACTTAGCTAGCTAGCGTTAGCAAACCGCTCAAAATGACAGGAGAAAGTGAAGGGAGGCCGAGCTGCTCCGGAACTGGACCTGCGCCCGGGTATACATAGGACCGACGAAGTTGGAGTACATGACAGGAAAGACAAACATTGGTCTTCTTCTTCAAATAAATAATATAGGTGAGTCAAACACTCCTCCACCCCTCTACCTGATGGCTTTCCCGGCGGCAAATGACCAGCTGTGGCTGTCTGTATGAACATAAGTTTACTGTTGTAACGTTATATGCAGTTGTTGATGTGGTTATATTGCCTGTAATGGGTTTGCTTGAGCTGTTTGTGAGATATAGTCAGGGTTAATGAAATTTGTCCACACTCAAGACCTTGGACAAAAGCTGCTGGGGCTTGGGACAAAGTAAGAACCTTCCAAATAATTTCACGTTTATTTTTTTGACATTTTAGTTGTCAAGTCACCTATTTGGCTGTGTGTGATTTGTAGCCTATGCAGAAGTCTGGTGGTTGCTTGTTGAATTTTTATCATCCTTCCTTTTCTTTCAATTTTTTAATTTATGACAATTAAATGCTGCAAAGGTTATCACTATTCTGGTGCTAGTCAAGACTGATCTGTACTTTGCAACTAGATAAGAAGCTTTGCATTTCAGCCTTTTATAAATGTTTATGTTCAACTGATGGCTAAAAAAAACCCATGTGCAAGTCATGTATCTATATCATACATGCCTTCTTTTATTTTAATTGAAACATAATTTTGTTGTCTTAATGTCTTAATGTCATCCTGCGGTTGAAAAAAACATGATAATGTGTCCTCACACCACACCACACCACTACTAATCTATGGCCTGAATAAATAGTGTCCTTTACCCCTCCATTAGCTTCATTTTGCATACATGTTCATACCTTATATCGTGTATGTTTTCTTTTTGGAACCCATTATTGCACTTTGTTTTGTAATGGTTAAATATTATTGTTATAATACTCTTGCACAATTACCTATATTAAATGCATATTCTATTGTGAATACACCGTACTGTATGTGAATCCTGTCATAGGCTGTGTAGTATTTGTGTACCAGCTGTGTTCGGGTGATCTGTGTCAAACTCCAGGGCAGCTTTTAAGTGGCCAGTCAGTGCTTAAGTCAATCATATACTGTGAGATTTTGGATGTTCTGCGAATGTTGATGCGAAAGCCACTCTAGTGTAGAGTGTCATAATGTTTCGGTGTCTGAACAAGCTGTCATTATGTTTTAGTGTTTGATAGTGAGTAGTTGTGCTTTACTCCTTCTGTTTTCATGATGACAAGTCTGTTGGCAATTCAGTTCTCTTTCTTTAACAATGTTGATGTTGAGGGGCCCAAGTGCCATAGTGCCTTTAATATAATCAAGCCTCTGCAAGTCTTGTACCTGACAAGAATTCCAATTAAAAAACAGATTCCCTGCAGTTTTATGTGTGTTTGAGTGTTGTTACTTACATCATCTTTCTGTCTGTAGTCTTTCTCTGTGCTGCGATAGGACACCACATGGATCAGAGTGTAGATCCTGCAAACAGAGAGCCACCAAGATGAAACGCGAGTAGAAAATATGGGATAATGAATAAATTGATGTACAGTAGTTCCAAGAGCAACATAAGATGTAATTATCATTCTCCATAAAGGCAGGAATTTATTTATAAAATAAATAAATGCTCATGGTGGGGTAAAATATTCAGCACCAGTTTAAAAACTTTAGTATCATTTCTTTGCTACTGAATCAAACATCCAGTATCTGAAAGTTGGGACGTTTTCAAGGTCAGTCTGTGAGTTAGCCATGAAGCTGTCACATACAAGTCTGATTGTACAGCTGCAAAAAACTGAATGTGAAGTGATGAGAATTCAGTGGATGTGTGGCACATACACAAGTTTGTGTGTGTGTGTGTGTGTGTGTGTGTGTGTGTGTACCTGTGATATAACATGGCCAGAAACTGGATGATGAGAAGAATAGCAAAAGACAACAGGAACATCAAGCTGACAGGCTCCACCTGTCAACACAAAATGACAGTAATGGTGATTACTTTTAGCAGGAGTTACAGCAGTACTGGCAGACATTCAAAAATATGTCACAGTCCTCCTTTAACTATCTCTATCTCTGCAGCACATGCACCTAGGACTGTCTGTCTGTGTGTCTGTCCCAACCTTGAGAACTTCATCAGATAGAGTTCCATTTGGATAGTATTTAGGGATCTTGATGCTGATGACATCATTTCCAATGGCCTGCAGGAAGAAGGTAGCCACCACCCACAGCACGTTGACAATGAAATACAGGAAGACTGCCTGTGGGGAGGAAGGAATATTTAAGTCTTCATACCAAATACTAATAATGTCAATGTCAATTTTTGTGCCTGCAATGTTAGTGGGCAACAGTATTGAAAACTATGTGTGTGCACACAAAATGGACAGAATTTTTTAATGAGATAAATGTCCCAGAAAGATCTAAAATGTCCCATGAGTCTTTGCTCATTGTCATTCCCATTAAAAACAACCCAGTCCAGGGATGTTTTCCGATTAAAACAGAAACAAAGCCAGTTTATCACAGATATATCGGTATTTGCAGATATGTTGGCCAGTAAGTCACAAGAAATTAAGCTAGATAAATGCCAAAGATATGTTTGAGGTAATTTACAAACAGTGTCAGCATTGCATACTGTAGATTGTCCACCAGACAGCACTGACAAATCATTTCTCATGGGAAAAATATCCCGCTCACTACATATCTTGGTTGCAATTCTTTGATAACCACAATTTATCATGTTATCATGTTGTCCAATGTTCATGTGTTTCTGTAAAAAAGGAATATTGGACAGTATGCTGTATTGTGATCTGATTTTTAAACTCTCAAATATTGATATTGACATTTGCCTTTTAAAATCTGGGCTCTAATTGTAATATATATCTTTAATAGGTTGACCTAAAAACATATTTTAAGGAAAGGAAAAAAGAGCTACGCAGGAAAGAAACAAAGTCCATTTTTGAGGGTCACCTCAAACTTTTGTAACAGTTTGGACAGAGCTCTTGGCTCTGATTGTTCCAAAAATAAATTATTCCTTGGCCTCCAAGCACCTGAAGCCCACTGTGCTGCACTGTGCATTGGAAGCTATCAACTTTTCTTATGTCCCTCCTTTGTTCTACAGTTTTAAGCAGATTACAAGCTGCACACTGCAACAGATGATGAATGGCTTTTCAGCTCTTATCATGGCATGTGCACTTGTTTGCGAGTGGCTTGACAGTGGTTAAAGTTAACCACACACCAATCAGGAGAGCAATGAATAGATAGACCAATTTTCTGTTTGACTTGTCTTTGGTCTCTCCCTTTCTGTAGTAGACCCCTCCAGCAGCTTGATGTTTTAATGAATGATTAGAAAATAAACTGTCCTTATACATTGTCAGTATTTCAAGGTCCAAACACTACAGATGCACACTTCTTGTGAGACAGAATTCATGCCACAAACACAAGAAAAGAGACACATTTGCACAAACAGTAAATGCAGAGAACTGACCTTGTTGCGCAGTGACTTAAGTTCTCTGGTGACATCCTCCAGATGTGCTTTAGTGTCAACGATGGGCTTCAAGTAGCGCTCGATTAACTTGATCCAGAAGTCATGCTCACCCTAAACACATACACAGATGCATGCACACAAGTCATTTTTAGGATTTATTTAAATTAAGGCAATAGTGGAACTACCTTAATTAAAGTAATCATTGAAAAGTAAAGCTAAGAATACCAAAACATTTACATCTACCCTTGTGTAAGATCTGGCTTTGTCACCTTACCCGCTCAGACCTGTCAGATGTTAAGTATTGTTGTAGCAATACTTTTTCTTGATTACCCATTTAAGTTACTATTTGTTTACCTGTACAGAAACAGATTTTCAGCTCTCCAGTCGACACTGCCTTGTCCCTGTCAGCTGTTGTACAGTATTTGTTTCTCACAGACCCAGGGGCTGAATCAGCATCTTACCTCATCTAGTTTTTGCACTTGCGGGGCGGTGAGTGTTTTCTCGATGGCTCTCTTTACTCTCTTCTCCAATTTCTCCATTCGACTGGTCTTAAGGATACGCCGAGCCTGCGAGATAGTGAAAGTCAATTATCGATTCAATCGTTTCTCTTCTGCAGGAGCTTTTAATTTTGGTTTTCATAAAATCAAAAGCCTCTGAAATAGAAGCATTTCAATGTGATATCATAAAATTGTAATGAAGAGAAATACTGCAAAAGCAATGTTATAAGAAAGAAAACTAAAATAGCTGAGCTATTGCTGCCAAACTTAGCACTTATTATTTTATGAACAACCAAATCAAATGCTTATGTGCTAATACTATTATTATTATTGTTATTACCTGCTCTGCCAGTGTATATTGTAACTCCTCCAGCTGGCTTTCTGACAGAACATCTTCAGGCCCCACTCCGCTTAGCTCTGTATTAAGAGTGTCTGTTAACATTAAGACCAACTCCTCACACACATCATCCTGATCTTTGTTACGGAGTGTGTATCTGAGGACAAGAAAATCACAAAAACAAATATCTGGAATCATACAATTGTATTGTTTTAGCTGATACAATGGTGTAACAATGGTGTGTTTTGAGACACAGCAAATACACCAACACACATAATCAATAACACAAACGCACATAAGTTTCTTACAATTTATGCTTGTACACATAACTGTAAGTAAACAACACAAACACACATGCACGTACAGGGAAAAATATTCAATATGTCTTCACCAGGTTACTATTAAAACAATACAAGTTTTAAATTGAACCATGAGCTTGTTTAAAGCCCATGTGATAACATTAGTGACAACACATGTATAGAAATTGTGTTCACTGATATTCAGTGTTTATTTTGTGAAAGCATTGTCACAGTTTTTGTGGATATTGTGAAAAAAGCCTGGTGATCAAGAACATACAAAATCGTACATTTCTCTGTATAATGTTAATTAGTTACCGTATTTGTTCTTGTAGATTTCTCTTCATGTTGGCATAAGTCAGCTTCTTCAAAAACTCTTCTTTCACTGGCATGACCCAGTCTACACACACACACACACACACACACACACACACACACACACACACACACATTCATTAGTCATTATAGTGTGCTATACAGACTGGGTTCTACATAGTGAATTCTATGAATTACAGTATGTAGTATTCAGGACAAATACACAGTTAAAATGCTTCTCACCACTGACAGGAAGCTTCTCTGTTTCCTCCAGGTCACCAATCCTAAAGTCATCGTCATCATCATCATCTTCGTCGGATGAACTCACTGATAACCTTTTTTTTTCAACACTGTCACACAGGCACATTTGTCTGAATGTTAGGTAGTATGGATTTCACAATTCAATTGTATATGTGTTTTTGTCCGTACAAGGACAGAGGATAATCTAATATTGATCAGCCAAGTGTCCTCAGTCTGGACACACAGCAGTGTGTAGAGATGAGTTTGTGTGCATGGGTGTGTTAATGATCTGAACATGAAAGATAACATGAGTGACAGTTTGGCTGGTTGACTGAACAGCTTAGTGACTTAATGGCAGTACAGGTTTCTGACGGATTGCCAAAAATATTTAGTGACCAAATAGATTAATGATAAACAGAAGAGAAGAAAGAAAAGAAAAATAAATACCTGCCACTGGAAGCATCGTCGCTGTCTTTTGCCGCCTTTCCCCTTGGTTTGTCAGTCTGTGGTTTCTTCGCCCCCTCCACGGCTTCTTCTTTGGTTGTGTCGACTTCGGCTTGAGGCTCCAGCTTTGCAACTGCCTGTTGAGTTATTTCCTGGCTGGTGATTGGGATGGGAGGGGCTTGCTGTGCAGTCTGGCCTGTGATCTGTCGAAGCATCAGATTCTCTGTTTCCTGCGATATCTGTAAAGCAACAGGATAAAATGAATGAATCCACCCATCTATTCATCCACTGGAGGGCTTGTTAGCAGCTGTTTGGTAACAGTACCTGGATCTTCATGTCCCAGCAGCAGAGTCTACAGTTTCTATCACACAGGATATTGTTGCTCTTCGTTACTTCTCCTTCTCCCCTGACAGACAGACAGACAGACAGAAGGAGGGACAGTCAGAAAATAACTTTACACACATTAAACTACAGACAGATACAGTAGTGATTGTTGGGGATGCAGATTGGCATAAATGAAAACAAATTAATTCCCTGCTCTTCCGCTTATCTTTTGGATAAGTGAATCATTGGTTAACAATTGCCTGCTCCCACCACGACCCGAACCGGATAAGCGGGGGAAAATGGATGGATGACTTAATATCATTGTAAATTAAGTAATTAAAAGGTTAATCAATAATGAAAATAATTGTTTGCAGCTGAAAGTGAAAGTACTAGTCCTTCTGATAATGATCAGTGCATTACTTGTTGGATTCCCTTGTGCCCCAGGACACAATGTGCATGTTAACCAGTGAGTAGATGGTCAGTAGGAGGTATCCACTGGGGATACAGATGAAATACATCAGACCATAGATAATCATCCCTGGAGGAGAAAATAACATGATATAAAATAACATAACACAACATAACATAAAGCTGTTAACAACAGAACAAATAGCTGTTAACATAATGTAACATAACATATCATTAGCATAACATAACATAAAAATGTGAAAATAATGTTTATAATAATATAACCATACCAAACTCCTCTGGGTGTAGTATAGCTGTCACCAGGTACATGATTGCCATAGCAACCAAAAACAAGCCAGTGGGGGTCAGGAAGGTGCCCTGAATCACCATGTCACCTAAAAGGGGAACGTGATGTGTGCATGTGCAGTGAGGAGATTAAAATACTTTTACTAAGTCATAATTTAAAAGATGTCTCACACACACACACACACAGTAATATGAAGTCACAAAGAGTTTCTACCCACCGATGATAGAAAAGAAGGATGCGGTCATGAGGAACGCGTACAGAACACTCATAATGCCAGCGATGGTTATTTGGTTATTAGACTTGGCTATAAAACAGACGATGATGTAGAACACGGGAGGAATGCTTGCGATGATGATGGAAAGTGTACCAGCGAGTCCGAAGACAAATTGGAAAGCACCTGGCAGGAAACGACATGGAGAGAGAGAGGAATATATAAGGAACAGAGGCAGGTAGATGAACTTAAAGCTATTAATACAGAAAGATTATTAATACAGATCTGCAGGGCAAAGTGGACCCATCCTACTAGTCACCATTAGAGTTTATTAAAGTCTGTTTTGATTTAAATCCATGGATGTCTTGATACAGTCTTCCAAGATGCCGGCCCATTCATTCCAAGAAAACTGATAGCCAAACTTTCACCAAAAAATCACTGACTGCATGAAAATTCAGGTCATAAATTTATGACCCAAATCTTACCATGTGATTGCTCCCACAGTCCATATTGACAAACCAACCAATCAGAATACGACATTAAATGACGCAGAATAAACTAGTAAACTAGTGTAACTCACAGGTAAAAATCATATTTACCTTAAACTCACTTTGCAGAATTGATATTCCACGTTGCCTTCTTTTCCCTGCTTTTCCGACACATAGAAGTGTCAGCACTTTGGCCAAAGCTAATTTACTGTTTAGCTAAATTTTCGAAACACAAGCGTAGCGCAGAGGGAGAACACAAGTTGAATTGCTTGCATCTTTTTTTCCTATATACTGCTTAGCACTAGGATTTTTTTTCCTATATACTGCTTAGCACTAGGATTGTGACATGCAATGAACTTGTAGAGGGCAGAGGGGTCCAAAGAGTTTTTAAATCATCTCACGTGTCCTCATGTGTTCATGATAAAGTAAAATGTATTGATCCAAAGCAGGAAAATTAAAGTGTGTGAAGCCCTTTGAGACAAATCACTGAACAAGCAATTTTATAACTTAGCTATCTTGTAGCTAGCTGCTGAGGAAACAATTTGACTTTTCCTGCTGGGATTTGCTCAGTTACTCTAATCATCCTGACCCAAAACAACTATCATGTTAGGTAGTAGTGTGAATGAAAGTAAGTCACGATGAAATCTTCAGGATTCACCTTTCTGAAGTTGATCAAATTTAATGAGCAGCAACTTGTCTATTAACAGCTACAATTAAAGATTAAAACACTAAAAGTAATTGTTTTCATTCACTAAGTTCATGTAAATGCAGAACATCTCATGACTTTAACTCATAAAAAAGCCTGATAATCAGGGACACACTGGTAGAGGAGAAGAAAATATTAGCCCCACTGCAGTCATTAGAGAACCCCCAAAAAGGAAAGGCTTGTAGAGTAATAACCTAGACCTGAACCTACCTGCTATCATGAGCGTCACAGAGGCCGGACCAAGGATAGAGGAACCAACAGTGAACATCTGGTAGAAGATGTAAAGCCTGGAGATGGACGAGTTTCTCTTCACTGTCTCTGAACCACTGCGATTTAAGTCACACAGAAAAGTTAATATTAATATAATGTACATAGTGTCATAGTAAACAGCTGATTGAGGATGTATACATGTAGATATGGCTCTGAAACACCACAAAAAAATCAAATCAAATCAGAACATCACAGCAGTCAAATTTTAATTTTAACAGTTTTTTAAAATCAAACCTGTCCAAGGATGTAAACTCCACTATTACTAATAATAAATAACACTAACCTGTGCAGAAGGTCCAGTGTATTAGCCAGTGTAGATGGTCCCCATCGTCTCCTCTGGTTATAAAACTCTTTGAATTCTTGTGGTGAGTTGGTGTATGCATCTGACGCAGCATTGTATTCGACACGCCACCCTTGCTGCAGTAACAAAGTACACAGCCAACGATCCTCCCCTAGACGTGTATACATGCGCACACAAGAAATGTGAGAAATGGATGTGAACAGTCAAAGAAGAATGGTATATAGACAAAACTAGGCGAGGTAAAAATGGTTGGTGCACTTGTGTGTCTCTTTGTGCCAACCTTGGTCATATTGCACATATTCCGAAGCTCTGGTTGCAGTTGTTGTGTATCTCTTCATTACATTGTCATCCATTAAGGCCGACCCTCTAAACAGACTGAAACATCCTGGACTGCACAGCACCGAGCCAAACACATGCTCTGCTGTCTTCTGTAGCCAGTGGCCTACTGCATACTCAAACTTCTGGTACCACACCATGGGACCTGGGACGGCACAGAGACAAAGTGAGAGAGAAATTTAAATAGTAAAAAAACAAATGGAGGAGAAATAACTATAGAAATGAGAGACAATCTTCAGCGGTTAAAACACAAATGCTCATTTCTTAAATGATCTTTTTCCACTCAGACACGTTGAGGGTTATGGAGGCTAGAGTCTATCTATGACATAAATCTGACACCATACAGAGGACAAACACACAAAGTAGAGAATAGTTAAACATTTAAAAAAATGTCTACTTACCCATACCAGTAGGATGGATTCTACCACACGCTGCACCTACATTGCTATACATCCTCAACCTGTCAATCAAAAAACATTTTTTATTACTAAATGTTTAAAAATATACAATAATAGCTGAAAAACAATTATCCTGACTGGCTGAATGCCAAACAAACAAACAAACAAACAAACAAAAACTAGCTAAAGCATTTCCTGTTGACCAATAGTATCAGCGATTTATGATGAGATCTCAATCCTGAACCATAATAGTATAAATCATATATTGGTTGATTTGTCCCTCACTTACCTGTCTACAAGCAGAATCACAGCTTTAGGTTGGAAGTCAGTGTCTCCGTCCAGAGCCAGGATGTAAGTGTTCTCATCTGAGATGAATTTTCTCTTGTTGTCATTGTCATATTGAGGCAACATGAAACTCTCGCCGTCCATAGAGACCAAACTGGCTCTGCATGGGTTATTCTGGGGCTGGACAAAACAGGATAGATATTTTACACATTTAAATATTTTATACATATACTGTTAAAATATTAATATGTATACATTTTACTAAAAGGCAGAAAAGTCTTACTTTGATCTTCTGAGGGTTCTTGATGATGTAGCCCTTCCAGCCGAGTAGATAATACATGTACATAATCTGAAAGTCACGGACAGTAATGTATAGTGTGAAAATCTAAATAGTGTATTTGTCGCACAGAAACTTTAACAGAGGTGACTTGTCAATTATTAATTTGATTAATCTGAGAGACATGATGAAATTTTGTTTAAAGGAACCATAATACAAATAGTAAAGACAATATAATTATATCCGCAAATTTTATAAAGCATATCTCAAATTATAACTAAACATATTCCTACAGATACTGTAGTGCCATGATATGCCTGAAGAGATGTTTAATCATCAGCATAATCTCTTCCATTGTCAATACATTTATCATAGAAAAAGCCTAAGCTCATTACCAATATTACAAGTAGTTAGGACAGTAGTTATTCATTTTGCAATACTAAGTAGAGCTGAAACAATTAGTCGATTCATTGATTAGTTGATTGATAGAAAGGTTATTGCAGACTATTTTGATAACTGATCAGTTGTTTCAGTCCTTTTGTCAAAATGTCAAATATTTGCTGGTTTTAGCATCTGAAATGTGAGGATTTGCTGCTTTCCCCTCTCATATGATAGTAAATTGAAAAGCTTTGGGTTTTGGACAAATAAGCAATTCGAAGACGATACTTCAGACTCTGGGAAAACATTTCATAGACTAAGCAATTAATGGAGAAAATAATCAGCAGACTAATCAGTAATGACAATAATCAGACATTGAAGAGCACTCTCTCAAAAGGGACACCTGTTCAGCGAGTCACTGATTTTGCGGATGTGAATTTAGGTTATGACAGCCACACAGTGTGTATGAGGAGTGAGTGAGTGGCCTGATTGGACAATCCTGTGCATGAACATTTCTTCAATTTTTGCTGTTTCTAAGAGATAACTGGGCATGCCTGTACATTTTATTAGAAGACTCAGAGATGTCTTTAGCAATACCCTGCATGACACTCATACAGTTTTAACTGGGAACTACCTAGTGCACGTCTTTTACTGTTGGCCACCGAATTTTGTACCTTGACACCTTTTAGGATTTAAATGCACATATACAGGAATATATAGACACAGAAAATACCACTATTACCACTAATACCCCATACCTGGGACCATCTTTTCTTATTCCTGATGAGACCTTTATCTTTTAGGTGAACATAGAGCATGTTGCCTTCTGGCATAACAAACATCAGCCTGCCACCGTAGGGAGCCTCAATGATTGACACATCATCTGGTTCTTTGTTGGTAAACACCCTGAATGAATGGATGAATAGATGGTTGGTTGGTTAGATAGATGTATGGATGTATGGATGGATGTATAGATAGATAGATAGATAATCTCACCTATAAACCTCTATGACAACATGGATCAAGTCATTAACGTAAGAATTAACCAGCCTCTTTCCTGTTTCCTTTTCAGTCATGAAGGCATCGTCCACATAAATGTGACACTCAAAGTCAAAACAGTCGTTGTGTTCCTCCTTTGGATCGCCACGATAGCGGTCCAACCTGAAACAACAACAAACGACTGTTTCAATACTGCAAAATACTGCAAGTATTTTCTTCTTCTGTACAAACCATCAAAGCATGAAAGCTAATAAATAGGAGAATACAATTTCAAATGTTAAACAGCACAAATGTTTAGCATTGTAAGTCATAAGCAAATGGAGTGAGTAAGTGGATACATTTAGTTCATTAACATTTTAAAGAGCAACATGACACCAGGTTGAAAAGCTTTGTTAGTAGTGATGTCACAGTGTACTGACACACCCTGGAGTACACTTCTACATCACTGCAGCAAGGTGAGAAGTTAAACCAGTGGAGGTCAGCGAAAACAAGTTTCAGTTGCTGTGAAGAAAACGGGATGTAAAGGGATGTAAAAATTGAATTAAACCCATGTTGTGTATTTGATACCTGCATTGACAGTGTCTCTAACCTGAACATGGAGGTGAGAATCTTCAGCATTTCATCATAGGTCTCGTGCCACATGGTGGCGCAAAGATAGATGACGCAAGTCTGCATGTCATCGTGGCTGTAGAGGAGAGAGGAGAGGGTGAGGGGTAGGTTTTCTTTACAGCAGAAGTTGTGAACGTGCACATCTGTCAACAGTCTAAAAACAAACGTTGATCTGTCATGGCAGCTGGGGACTGTTACAGACCTGTAGGGGTTATATGGCTTTATGAATACCAAAATATGTAATAATAATTAATAACCTCAAATAGGCACCAAAATGATATAGTATAACACATTAATTGGTATCAAAAAGATGGAGTGATTACACTTCTCTTCAGGCTATCAGGAGTAAACCGTGTTTACATTAAATAATAGAAATTGTATTAAATTCACCTCAGGCACCACCCTTAAAGAAGGGAAAATGATAGCCAATTAATTAATACATCAGTCTCATAAATCAAGTATATTAAACTATTAAGTTGGAACTCTGATTAATAATTAAATTAATAACTACAACCAAAATAACCATATCAGTAACTAGTAAAAGTTGAAGGGTTTTGGAGTTCTCAATAGTAGAGGCTGGCAGAATTCACTCTTGTACATTAAATACGGCAGAATGTATTCACAAACATTTATCAAATAATAATAAAAGGTAAAACGAGAGAGAGAGAGAGAGTGCGCATGTCGGTGCGTGCCAGAGAGAATGTGTGTGTTTCTTTGTTCTGCCTGTGTGTTGTGCGCGTGCACGGGCCAGAACACACGTGTTAAGCCAGAACAAAAGAGCGCGTGAAGCGGGAGCTTTAAAATTTCCTCTCCGCGTGTGTGGAGGCCAAATCGAAACGTATGTATGTGTGATCAGTGCAGGATAATGGTGCCAGGTTAGGAAAGAGGATGGTTAGTATGCATGCAAGACATAGTAGTTACGGATGTAACCAGTTCTATGAGTGCGTGTGTAAAGCATAACTAACATCAACTTAGCAGAGTGGCTGTTATTATATAATATATATTATTATAATGAATAAACCCAAATCAATACATGTAAAGTTACAGTACATTGATAAAGTTGAACAATCCTGTGCTTAGCTGGCGATTCCATCGGTTGTGGATTTGAGCCAGGCTGGAAAAGTTGCGGTTCCTGGTGTTGAATGAAGTCCTTGCTGTGCAGTGTTCTGATGGTGTAGGTTGGAGGAAACCGGTCGCTCCTTAGCAGCTCGGCGCTAACTTGCTTCGTTGCTCCTGTTACTCTTAAAGTTAACTTGGCAGGCAGACTTTGTGTCTTTGTAGCTGCTAGCGCTAGATAAAGTTTAGTGGCGTGCTAATCAGGGATCTTACGCAGGCTCTCGCGTCACTGCCGTAAGAAGAGAGTTCAGTGTGTCTGCTTCGTGCACACCACACAGCGGAGAGGACCACCGGCGAGGTACGAGAGTGAACAAAAGAGGAGCTGGAGTTTTGTTGACTTGGTCAGGGGCATCATCCAGGAGATGTCAGGTTAACGTTACAGGATGTGATTGGGGGAGAGGGACAACTTAAGCTTAAAATTCAAAATAACTGTTTCGTTTACATCACACAATGAACGAATTCATATGTGGAGTTCCCTTGGTCCCTACAGACCCATGGTGTCATACAATAACCACATGTGTAGATACAACTAACTTGGTAATGCAAAAAGGTGTGTTTCCATTTTCTTTGTTGACTGTAAATCATCACACGTCTGAGAAGCTGTTACTCGTGCTGATAGAGATATCAAAATCTCCTAAAGCATGAATCCAACTTCAAAAGCATATTTTCTACACATGACGACATATTTTAAATGAATTATGCCTTGCATCTGCATCTCCCTTACAAGAGGTGTGTATGCTTCTACTGCATCTGCACGCAATTATCACCGCCAGTGTGATTTATTTTCCCCCCACATAGGCTCCCTGCTTAAAATATGACCACAATAAAATTAAATAATCAGGGAAACTCTCCTCTCAGACCCCTCTCACCTCTCTTGATTTCGGGCTCGTGGCACCTTCATCTTGGTGTTGAGTAGCAGAGACAGGTCAATGAAAGCAGATTCATAGAGTCGACGAACAAAGAGCTGAGAGGTTCTCTCTATACGCTGGACCTAAGAAATGGTGAACCACAGAGACATTTAGGTGTATGTCTTTTTGTCTGATCTTAAGACATGCAGATAGTTTTGGTTTTATTTGGCCAGGTTTTGTGATGTCCAGAATTTCTGCTGCTAACCTAATACAACGGTGGGAAAGGAGTTTTGTTTCTCGTGCACATAGACTTGAAAAATTAACTTTTACATTCGCTGTGAGCAGTTTTCATTGGGACTCTTTTTCGGTAAAAAGTAGTTCCAATGAAACCTGTTCTATGGCTGATCAGCATTAACAGGGACGTTGTTTCTGGAGAAAGATGTTGCTGCCAACTTTTTAAAATGTAATCATGCTGTAAGAAACACAAAGGATATTACATTGACCTCCACTGTATTGGGGTGGCAGCAGAAATCTTGGAGAGATAGATATCTCTTTTCATAATTTGGGTGAACTGACCCTTTAAGAAGCTTATTGTAAATGAAGGGCATGCGGCGTGTGTGTGTGTGTGTGTGTGTGTGTGTGTGTGTGTGTGTCTATATTGTTACCTTGATCTTCCATACATAGTAGGTACATGTGACGAAGCCTGACCACATACACACTCCCTCCAGTGCCAGCATTGAAAAAGGCCATTGCAAGTAGTAGCTGTCAATCAAATAGTCCATAAACATTTTGGGCAAAATATACATAGATTGAATGTGTATATAGATGACTTAATATATTGTTATAGAACATTGCATGATATATAGTTTTACTCACATTAAGTACATTTATAAAGACTGCATGAATTGTAGGAATTGCAACTGCTCACATACACACAAGCATGTATAGTTTAAACCTGATACGGGAAAATGCTTAATACCATTGGCTGAAATGCAGTGAGTGGAAATATTGTACACTCAAATCATTCACTCGCTCACTCACATATGCACGTTCACACACACACAAACACGTACCTGTTGAGTGAAGTTCGACAAATGCTCCTTGTGATTTCCAGTAAAACCACAGGGGTTGTGTTCTTATGGCTCAAGTAGGCCAAGCTTTCACAAAACTCTGCAATGGAAACATAGCAACATGTTTTATGTTGGTAGTAAGTGAAATTATTTTTCTTACTCTTATCACACATGGCTTTGAGTAACATGAGTAACTTTTAGCCAAAGATTTCTTACAATTCACCAATGACTGAACAGGTACAAATATTTTCCAGCTTTCTGATGTATGACTAAAATAACAAAATGAATCTAAATTGGATAAAACAAAAGTACATCTAAGCAGAGCACAAACAATTCTCAATATTATCAATATCTAATGTTAAAAAAAAAAAAACTCACCCGTGATGCTCCCTTGCTCTACTCCGTCCAATTTTTGTGCCTGGGTTATAAAAAGTATCAGTCCCAACAGTAGCACTGCGGGTCCCGTGCAACATACTGGCAGCGCAAAACTCATCCTGACTGCATGAATCTTACAGGCCACCACACCAAACCAGTGACAGGCTGCTGAGCAGAAGGCCTGAGACAGGAGGCAGAGGGAATATTTATTAAGCCTTATTCAATTTTTCAAATTAGCCAGTTAGTTCCTTTACACTACAGATGTAAATGAGTGCTGGTAAGATCTGATTCTGATCAGTGACTGGCCTACATAATAAGTGTTTAATTGGCTATTGCATTGCAATTCTCCCTCAGTGTGTGTCCAGTAAAAGAGTGCAGGAGATTTTACAAATGCTTTTATCAGACGTCAAACTTCAAATGCAATTTTGTCAGCTGCAGTGGTCCATCGGCAGTGATAAATCAGGTGCTGTGGCTATTGTATAAATTTCCATTCCTTCTCCAATTATTCTGCACCTCTAAATAATGTTTATTGCATGAGCTCAAACACACATTAGTAGTAGGTGCCTTCAATTTTACTTGTTCAAAACCTTTAGTAGATATAGGCAAATCCAATCTGACCATTTTAACACCTAACGATGGGCTGCAAATCCTTAGTGATTATCCACAGGAGCAGAAGAAGAGGACCATGGCTCATATGTACGTAATCCATACATACCTACTGCCCATCTCTGCCTGTCTCTAACTGTTTGTCTGTTTTTCTGTCTTCCTTCTACCTACCTGTAAGAAAAACAGCACCAGTCCTATTTGCAGTAATTCCCAGTCCTCATTCTGCAGGTTAAAGTCTGACCAGATGATAGATTTCTCAATAAGCACATGGTACAACAGGTATACTCCTCCTACAACAGAAAACGATGTGTCATTGTTGTATAAGAGACAATCTAATAAAGTAAAATGTAAAAAAGTACAATATAAAAACATGAAATATCTATCTTATACACACACAAAAATACAATATAAAAAAAGAGTGTTGGAATAAGTTAACATGAAATTGTGTGTGCTGATTTGAAATAGTAAGAAAGACAAGTAAATATTAGGAAATTAGGCTGTTGTATATTGGAATAAATTGATAGTGTCATGTAAAATAGAAAGTATAGCTTTACAAAATTGAAAACAACAAGTGAAGACTTCATCACAGCTGGAGAACATCCTCCACAATCCATCTGCACCTCTGATGTCACAGAAGTCTTTTTGTTCTCCAGTGTGAATGTCGGAAATGAGATTTTTACAACCGAAGCACGACAAAACACAGCGGTGTTGGCCGATGATAATACATTTCAAGAGCCTGTGTAATTTTGTCAGCACGTTTTTTTTGAGTGTTGTATGTTGATGCAGACATTGATGGCAGATAGTTACCTATCACTAATATCCTCAGAATACTGCTGATGACAAACACAAAGTCCCTGAAACCGTCCAATTCGGACAACGTGTCCTGCAGGGAGGAAGAACCAGATGGGAAGAGTCTCACTGATGATGTCAAGTCAATATATTTCTACACTACAAATGACCCAAAACAGTTCAATATCCAGCTGAAGCTCTATCAGAAGACATGGAAAAACACAAGTTGCAACAATTAAAATAGCTTTTTATATTTTAAGGCTAGGGGTCAGTGGGGGATTTTAGCTTTTTACATCATTAACTTGTAGTCTACAATGGGGTGAATGGCTGGTGGTGTAAATTCCAGTTTGGTGGCTGATTTAAAAATATTTAAAAAAGTAGTTTAGGAGGTTGGTAGTTTGGAGGTGTGGAGTGAAGACCATAGAAACACATTGAAAAAAACATTTTACCTGCATGTTGTTAGTAGCTTGCAGTGGATTTTCCCACCAGCAGAGGGAGACAAGGAGTGAAGAGAAAATTCCAAGTCCAACGTAGATAAAGCAGTCGGCGCTCTGTCTGTCCACAAATGACGTTACACGAACATAGTAGTCAACCCCCAGGAGGCAGTAACCTGTTAATTTGTCAGTTAGTTAAGCAGTTAGTTACTTAGTAGCTCTGTTTCTCTGTCATCATGTCATTGAATTTGAATGCAAGCCAATTACTTCAAAAAAAGAAATGTTGAAGTAGCTGTCTATTATTTGCCTGGGGAACTTTTCAGCTGTTTTCTAAACAATGTGAGCTGCCAAGGTGTTTTCTCCACCATCGAGCTTGCAACCTACATGCAACTTGTATTTGAATGCTGAAATCAGAACTTGTGAGTCAGTGTTGTAATGCCAGTTAGTAAATCTTACATCATTCATCTGGGACAGTTGTCATAATTAGGGTGGCAGATTTACTAAACCAGACGTTGCATGGAAAAACACAAGTGAACAATGGAAAGAAATTGTGAGCTGACTTGACAGATAATTAGAGAGACACCTCGGTTCAGTCAAAACCTGAAGTCATAAACTACAACTGCAATGTGTTCAAAACAAATGGGAGAAACACAGCAAAACACTCAGTTTGACATCTATTATTGCACATGTTCTGTGGAGGAGGAGGATGGCAGATTGTCGTCCTCTTCCTCTTTCTGCTTTACTGTCTTCTAATTGTTAAAGACACGTCAGCATGGCTATTAAACAAATAACCTCCTATGGTCTTGAAGACTTTTAAAGGTAAAGGTTGTGTTTTTTGTGAATCAGTGTTTTGTAAAGTCTGTGACGTAAAGAACTGTGTCTTTTTTTTGTACTGGGATAACAACAAACCACACGGGACTCGACTTTCAGCAGCATCATCTTGAGTCTGTGAGGGTGGAATTGATCACGGAGATCTCATTTTTGAATGTATTCTTGTGAGTGATACTAGTAATATCATAGTATCAAAAGAGACAGAGACAGACAGACAGTGTTGCAGATAGACAGTAAATATAAAGAGAGTTACCAACAACTGTGAGAGTTAGGGAGCAGATTGGGAACAAGATTTTCCATGATTCTCTCTGGAGTCTGAATACTATCTGCAGAATGGCAGACACGATACAGACCCCTCCGCTGATGAAGAGATTAGTCAGCACGTCAAACTGAGGCATAACGACTAGCACCAGGATTGAAGTACCAAGAGACACCAAACACTCAATGCCACAAATCTGGAAAAGACACAAAGACACACTCATTACGTACTTACAGTATTTAGCTACAGGTGGGTGAAGTGTCAGCATCACAGTCAAGATTTAGATTTAGATTAACATTCATCAGTTTTTTTTTAAAACCACACTGACCCTGTTGTGGTTTTATAAATGCACCTTTGTCCACTATGGGCTTAACAAACAGGAAGTGAAACTACTTGTCTTTACGTGGATTTCCTGATTGTACTGATAGCGGCAGCGCGGTATTGTCATGTTTCCTGTGTGCAGTCATTTTGAAAAACCGCAAGAAGCATGAATCTCAATGTGTATAAAATGGCAAATATCAAATTTGAGTGTGTCTAGAAACATGACAATATGACGCATTGGCATACTGTGGTCAAGATCCGCTAATGGCACAAGCACTTGTAAAATTAAAAAAAACTATAACTAAACATTTTATGTGACATTTTTAAAAGTTGGGTCATAATTTAGGTTGTGTAAAACTGAGTATTTGATAGTTATGGAATATTGTAATATGGGTCCAAAGTTGTTTTCCTCATGAAGGTTAATAATGTAAACAGATGAGCACAGTCATAAATAAAGACCAAAACAAATATTGCTGTAGAATCCATGTGACATAGCTAAGTCCTACCGTGTAAGGTTGTAAATAAGGAGTAATGACGTACATTTTTCCACTATCTTATTTGTTATAATTAGATGCAAAGCAGGTTACATAATAAATGTATTTAGAAAAACGTACAAATGACATGGTCCTCATGTTGGGCTGTACAAAGCTCTTGAAGGCACATCTCCACAGTGATTTAAAAAACACCAGGAAGTTGGGGCAGACCAGGCAGAAAACCAACATCAGCATGTAGAACTGTTTTTCCTTTGGGCTGCGCATTGAGGTTGGACTGGACAACGTTGACAACACCAAGAGAGAGCCCTGATTGGACAGAGACCAAAAGTATGTTAAAGAAAACCAGAGACTTTGGACAGATGAGACAGAAGACCCAAAGTAAACTTACAATTTGCTATGTCATATAGTAGTTATACAAATGTAGTTATATGTAGTTATATTTGTATTATAGTAATACAAATATGTGTTTCTCTCTCTCTTCCTTTTACAGTGTACATTTGACTTTGTCACTGTCATTTTCTTTGAGTGCAGTTACAGTAAAGTCTTGTGTGTAGAAGTACGTCCATATACTGTAAATATAAAGAAGACAGGGATTTACTGCCAACCCCTCCCTGTTTCCTGCTCCTAGTGTAGCCTACCTCCTCATCACCTCATTGCTTTATTGTCCTCATTTATCCTCACACCAATAAGGAAGTTCATCAGAGGGAACAGTAACCAATTTTCAGGGAAACAGAGACAGCGATATTTAGGGAATGCATCGTTTAATGACTGAGCATAGTCCTGTGATTCAGAAAGAAAGAGAACGACAAGGCCAAAGGAGGAAGACGAGGAGTTGAAAGGGAATAGAGGCAGAAGCAGAGGGGCTGACGATGCAAACGCATGCACATACTGCAGAGTTAAGGATTGACAGAGAGAAAATGAAGATTACCTGCAAAGATGGAGACAGATACACAGAGAGACAGAAACAGGAAAAAGGGAGAGTTGGGTACAAAAAAGTCAAGTATTCTAAGCCCTGTCCTACTGTACACAGCACTAATGTTGTTCATGTTACTCTGTGGACAGGCAGGCAGAGACAGATAAGACACAAGTTCTTTCTGACGGAAAGATTTACTGTCACAAAAACAAATTTGGAATTTAAAATACTTACTAAATACTGACCTAAAACATTTTCATATAAATAATGTGTTTTTGCTGTTCATGACTGAGTAATATAACATTACGTATGCAGTTTATATACATTTACAACAGTTTTTTCTAATCACCAAGCGTTGGTTAAATATTTCCCAGGAACAGCAACTCTCTGTTGGAGGCTTCAGGAAGTGATACAGTTAAAAGATATCATCATTTGAGATCAACAGCACATATTAAAGTTCAACAGCGCAATAAAAAAAACTACAAAAAGAACTAACACAGCTTCAAACACTGCTGCCAGGAAGAGACATTGATACAACAGGTATTTGAATGAGATCCTGTTATACTCCTTATTATACTCCTCTGATATACTATATTTTCCTCTTAAAAGCAAAAACAACTATGAAACGTTTGTATATTTTACAGTGTGTGGAACAATCAGAGGAAGAACTGGGAAGCTTGCATATGCAGCAGCAGACATCGTGACTGAACAGAAAAAGGAAAAGAGCAGCACGGACAGAAACTCCAACCTCATCCAAGGAAAGAAGTCACAGAACCAACAGTACTGTTTGATGGACAAATCAAAACAATTCAAAGCACTGTCAATATTGCATTGCATGCTAAATAAATGCTTCATGTAATACATCAAATTATAGAGACAGAGACATCAAAAATTAAAATAGAATAATATTTTTGAAATGCTTTCTTGGGTGGACGAGAAAAAGAAAAGACACTGCAGTAATTGAACCTAATAGTGATGAAGGCATACAGATACGCTTCTCAGAGTCTGCTTGTGAGAGATAAGGTACGTACTCTGATTTTTTACCAAAGATGATTAAAGGCAATTTTGGTGTTGAAAAGGTCTTTAGGTTGAAGGGTTAGTGCCAGGAACCCTATGGTGATGCTTCTTCCTTTGTGCCTCAACACCAATGATAAATAGATGAATAACAGACAGATAGATCGATAATCCTACCTTAGCGACAACAGCACTGGTCAGGACAGCTAACCCCACAATAACAGCCACCAGGTACTGAGCCAGCTGGAAACATCTTCTCTTACTTTCCTTCTCAGCTCCTACTGGGTTCAGCTGGAATGGATCCCATGTATCCCTGAGACGCACACATGAACACACATACATTGAATGACTTCAGCTGTCATCACAGTTATCCTGTGTATTGAGGCCAGAGTCAGTCCCAACTCACTTGACCCAAGATGGCAGAACGCCAGGGAGAACCAATGAATTATAGACTGATGCTGGACATTTTTTCATTACAGGATTTAGTTTGCATCTACGTGAAACTCAGGGAAAACATTACGCTGTGTAGTTTGCTGAATGTGCAAGTTTACTGCCCTAAAACTAGAGGTCAGAGTCTCGGGAGGAAAGTGACTGCAAAGATGTGGCAGTGAGGAAGGGTTTGATGTACGGGAAAAGTCGTAAGCAAGAGGGCACATTAGCCTGTCGCAAGGAAGCCAATAAGTTTATTATAGTATAATAATGATAATTCAAATGATTGGCTGATGCAGGTCATGTTCAGGGTGTGGAGTTGGATGCTGGTTATGTCTTTAGAAGGTTCGGTAGGTAATTATGATTCATTTATTAGTCTATCAAAAAAACAAAACAAAAAAACTCTTAACACAGTACGTTTCGTCAGAGGGGTCAGGGTACACAGTTTGTCCTAACCTTCCTGCAGCTGTTCATGTATTGCATACAATATTCCCTTCTGTTAGTTTCTATACATTTTGAATCTCTATTGTTTGAATTGCTGTGAGATGAAATGTACTAGCATGAAGGGTAGGGTGAATGAAATACGATAGGGGTCCCAGGCTGGACAGTTACACAGCAGGCATTTTAGCAGATTGAGCCCCCAGAATACCTTTGATTATACTTGTGTTTTTTTGGCACTATAAACCAAACTAATGACATTTGAGTGTCTATCAGCCTCGCTGCCATCCCCCACTGCTGGCTGATTAATGTCAAGTACATAATAATGCTCAGGGTGTGGTGTTTTTTTTTACTTTGAATAGATAACACTTTGTAATCTTTGACTTCATAGCAACTATAAAAAATACCAACAAGTCCAGGTGAATCTGCTCTGCAGTATATGTCAACAGCCACGCTGGCAGAAGGTGTGTTTGGGAGATGAGTGTGCAGTTATATAATGATGCATATAAGTAGCCATTACATAAATAACCATGAAAAGCTGCCAATTTTAGAAGAACTTTCCGCTATCTGAAAATCACAGCTGAGTGTTTGTAAAATGCTGGGGGAAATACAATCTTTGATTTTAATAATCAATACAAATGATACTGTGTAATCTCACAAGTCTATAATCACATATAAATACAAAGACATCAGTATACCGTATGTTATCACAGAGAACTACTGAAAAGTGTAACACAATGCTAGCGTTTATGTTACTGAACACATTTAACAGGCAGCAATATCAGTAAAGAAATTGATTTTTGGTATCTATTTTTACCATTACATTTCTCATGCTGCTAAATGCTCACTAATATTAATGGTAATTATTTGTCTTCCCAACCACTGCTATTTTTCTGCCCAGCTCTACTTGTTAAACTGGTCACCTCCCCTAAAGCTTGGGACTAATCTGAAGATGAGCTGAAACCTACAAAGACTGAACAAACCACACATAAAGAGGGTTTCCACCACACTTACACAGAGTTTTAGTCTTTGACAGTCAGGAAGGAGCATAAACCTTATGACTGAGTAAATACACTAGACAACACACTGGAGTTCTAGTGGTTTACAACCCTGCAATCCTGTGAGAACGTGTTCTTGTACCAATACAAACATGGACGGCAGCCTGCATTGTTTATATGCAGTGCAATTTGCACTGAAAAGGCCAGAAAAGTTTGGGTGAGATCCTCCATTTCAGTTGTCCAGCGCACTCTCACACCACAAACCTTTTTGCTAACCTTTCTTCTTCTTCTTTTGTGTATTTACCAATATGTCTCCCTCGGGCGACACACAAGTGACGCCGTCGGTCGCCAATGTGAGTTGCAAATATGAAACATATAAAAAACATCTTTAGGAGAGCGACTGGCAGCGACTGGACCTGAAGACTTAAGATTAGAATCTTTACACTATATTTTTTATAGATACAAACTATAGATTTTATCTGCCGACAGTCAACACCAACAGACTCCAACTGGAGAGTCCAACTAGTTGTGTACTGGAATACATGGCACATTCCTTTACCTTTACAGGGAAACTGAATAAAGATTATTTTTCATTTCAGTTATGCTTTTCTCATACAAATCCAACACCAATCTAACTGTAGGTCTGCCATACTGTATGTTTATTATACATTTTATTCTACTCTTGGCCACTGCACATCTCAGGACATAGCAGATTGGTTCAGCGCGCCTAGATTTTAATTGTTGACCCTCTGGTGATCTTATAACACACTTATATCACTCATCAAAAAAACATGAAAGATTAAGTCATGTTGTAGTATTCTCAGACTTTACAGGTACTATTTGCCACATAGTATTTGTCTTTTTGGAGTTCAGAGTTTTTAAAATCATAATTTGTTGAAGTTTTAAGTCGTTTTCCTATAAAACCTTCTCCTAATCATATAGAGATAGCGGAACAAAAGTGAAGTGTATTTGAAAAGAAAATCTAAATGCAGAAACAACCCGATTCTTTCGACCTCAGAGATACCAATATGCACAATGTGATTAAAGCTGTAGTACGTATTTAACAATTTAAATGGAGCAGCACTCCCCTAACAACAGTCCGTATCTGCGGGGATGATATGAGCCACAGCAATAAAGAGAAGCACAGCAGTGCACAGGGGAAATTAACTGTTTCCTCGAACTGTAAATTATACCAAATAGAAACCTGGTAATGCAATACTTGATGATATATCACTGGGCGAACAATTTAATAATGATATCCATTACCAATATCTATCTTGCTAACAATTAACCCCCTAAAAATGACGAAGAGGTTAATAAACTTTGATTGTGTGCCTATGGACAGGAAGTGGAATAACTACCTTGTTCAAAGCTGCATGGTGTGTTGAATATATTTCTTTCTAAATCTGTCTCACTGATACAGCCAATCAGACACAACGTTAAAACCTGATGACATGATATAAAAAATGAAATAAATTCACTCTGTAATTTTTTTTACTTCCAGTAAGTTGTTGTGTTTAAGCACAAATTGAAGCCAAACTTGTAACCTTGACCTCTTCTCTACAACTGCAAACTACAAACTACAAAAAAAGCTATTTCTATATTGGACAATCTGACTAGGGATGTAACAAATCTGAATTCATTATACGTATACATTATGAACAGATAATGCGCCCTGACCAGATACCAACGGCGTCCGAATTTTTTTATTTTAGTCTTTAGTTAAAGGGTCGGTTCACCCAAACTACAATCCCTCCAGTGGAATCCAGCGATGCAGATATTTCATGTTTTATGTGCGTTCAGTAATATTCGTAATAACATAGTTTTCACTTAGATATTCAGACATGAAGCGAGGTTCATCCTCAATAACTTTACATCCGTTTTCAGTAGATTTGTTGGGCAGTGCAGGATATAGCTTGACTGATGTGGTGTTATTTTTACCTCATGCTATAATAATTAAGGCTGCAGCGATTAGTCGATCGGTCGATTAGTTGATCAACAGAAAATTAATCAGCTAACTATTAAGGTAATCGATTCATTGTTTGCATAGTTGCAGCCCTACTTATGAATAAGCCTGGCACTTTGGGTGAGTTGACAGTAGACTACAACTGACAAGCTGAAGTTAGGGACTGTGGCAAAAGTACACGCAAAATGGCCAAGAGAGCTTTTCAGATTTTTCATAGACAAAACTCCAAAACATTACTTTCATCTTTTTTAAATTATGCATTATGACCGAGTGAGCTAATATGGCCAGTTTTTTGTCAACAGCTTTTTTTTAATCATAGACACTTAAACCAACTTTACATTCCTCCTCCTCCTCCTCCTCCCATTATGTAAACAACCTCTAGTTTTTAATGACAAACCCAACATACATATGGCTCAACGCAGTTGTGACTCATATTTTCCTGCTGTAAAAAAACCTAATCTGAATACAGATAGGAGTACAGATATTATTGTGACGTAAACACATACAGCTACAGATAGTAGCTTTGCGTTACACCCCTAATGAAAATTTCTAATTTTTATGCATATTTCCACAGGTTATTTATACAGCAAGCTATCATGCTTCCACAGCACAGAACCAATTTTGTTTAACGAGTCTACCAAACAGCCTCACAAAGACAGCATGTGTCACAAGAATACAAGTAGCCCCCAGAGAAGAAGATGGATTTCTGCTGCCCAAAAAGAAAGGCCGGCTAATTAAGATCAAACTGTGGTAGCTGGGCTCAGTGGGCTGCCGTCCACATAAATGTGATATGTATTTAAATTAATCTCATGTCACATATTATCCTCTGTCTCTCATCTGTAACACCAGTCACCACCTTAAACAAAGCAGAAATGAAACGTGATGACCTTCAAAAGGCGACATGTAGATTAGTTTTTACCTGTGTCTCCCCTCTCTTTTCTTTCCTCTGTATTTCAGTTCCTCCATCTTGCTTGGCTGCTCTGCTTCTTATGGTGGCTGCGTGTCGAAGAAAACAAAACATCAAACAGGAAGCTGTGATTAGACATTCTTTCTGACACTTTACCTCCTGTGTAATATGTATTTGAAAGTGAAACATAAACACAATACAAAGAATAGAATTTCATGTCAAGTTGAAATATAAGAAAACAGAGAAACCTTACCTTAATATCTTGAATTCTTCTGTTGAAGTCTTCAGCAATCCACCCGTAGCCGCTTTGTATCTCAGAAGCTCTACCTTCAGTTCACCTCTAACTCAGGGGTTTCTATCATTTCAGAGTAGAACGAAATGATGTGAAATCCCAAATCATAAGTGCGAACATGTGTATTTTTAAATTACTTTCATTTTGAAAAGTTTTTAATTGAAGCTGACTGGAAACCAACTGTGTCGAAGTCTCCGTCAATCTGTCAGTTTGTCCTTTGTTCACCTGTTTGTCTGTTATCACTACTTCCCTGAAAGAGACACCCACAGAGACAGCCAGGTTCAACCCCCTCAAGTATGCGTGTGTGTGTGTGTGTGTGTGTTCTGATGATCAAAGTTTATGAAAGCTATGCAGACCAGAAGGTGTGCATGTGGGTATGACTGATATTGATGAAAGGTAACCATGAGCACAAGATACTGTAACCACCCAACATGAGTAAGTTACGTGATTTCTGTGTGTGTGTGTGTGTGTGTGCGCGCGTGTGACCAATCAAAGTTTGTCAGTGACCGGTTAGGTTATCAATCCAGTTTTTATGGGGGGGCAATAAAAAGGTACAAGGATCATTTACACACACAAACATGGACCCTATTTCCAGTGCCTCACGCAGCTGCCTTTACGTCAGAGTGTGTACACACACACACATATGCTGTCTCTCTCTCCCTCTTTTTAATTAACTAAGGCCAACACTTAGCTTAGTGTTCTCCTACTCAAGAGAACCTTGGGCAGTGAAAATGCTGTATGGAAGGTGCACTGCTGTTGTTTTCAGGGGTCTCACATAAACGCTGCTTCCTTTTTATTCTTTTATTTTTATACAAGACATTCCTTTTGATATAATGCCTTCCCTGTATATGACTCCAAGATGTCCAGTATAGTGTTTTGGATTGAGCTTCTTATACTTGTGTATATATGAAATTGTTTTTGTGAAGGCTGACGAGCAATGGCCCAACAGAAGCATGAAACGCCAAGTTTTATCTCTTCTTTATCTATCTCACTCTCTGGTTGTAAAGTCCCATCTACAGCACCATGGGAACCAGTACTGTGTTGTTATATTATAACCCAACCTAAATCCACTTTTATAGTTTCACACTTAATGTAAACGTGCTTGTTTACCATATAACGTATAACATTTATGCATACATGGTCAGGTTTTATCGTTTTCTTGTGGGCTGTTCACCATTCTAATATCTAATACATCGTTTTGGCTGTATGTCGAAAGCATTAATAATTGTTCCAACACAAAAACAACACAAAGCTTTAATCAGTTTGTGTCAAGTGTTGACCTTGTTGGCCAGTACAGACTTAGTGTGTGACTGTTACCACTGGGTGTCAGTAGAGGGCTTTGATTTTAGCCCATGTTATGCTTGAATGATTTTTCACAGTTTTCAGTAGTGTGTGTGTGTGTGTGTGTGTGTGTGTGTGTGTGTGTGTGTGTGTGTGTGTGTGAAAGGATACGGACTATGCACAAGAGTTTTTGTTTGTGTGTCTTAAGTGGTGTGTGTACATTTGCACTAGTCTGTGTGTGTGCGTTTGTATTTATGAAGCCATGAGCCTGCATGTTAATGTGTTGTGTGTGTGTGTGTGTGTGTGTGTGTGTGTCCATTTGTGTCAGTGTGTATGTGTGCTGTGAGCTCAAAAGAATGTCTCTGTCAGGTTGTGGACTCTCATTAAGATGCTCTGCCAGTGCATAATAAGCTGGCCATATGGTCAACATGGCGGTGGTATCTCCCCCCACCTTCAGGTGGTTGAGTTTGAGCACAGTCCCACAATAATAACACACAGTAACCAGAGAGCAAGGCAGGAGAGAGAGAGCAGATTTCATGGGTTTAATTTGGAGAAGCAAGATAATTTGCAAGCTAAAACATCCCAAAAAATATCTCTTATTGTTCATAAAAGGAGGTGGGCATGGCAGACCACAAGAAGTTGTGTCAAGAGTTTGGCGTCTGTCATTTCTCAGTAGCAGTGATCCCAGCTCAACAGTCCTGCTCCATGATCTGTGAAATGTTGTTCACATCACAATGGTAATGTCACCAAGGGCATTGTTACTGCAATTCACAGCTGATGCCTCTCAGATCTACAGAAAGGTCAGTAGCAAGGTACCCATCCCTGGCTCTGGTTTGGACACACTGAAATGTTCAATGCCAAACTATAATTAGTTGTCATATGGACTGTGTGTTGAGAATAACTACCTGCTGTAGATACTCATGGAGAGGCTGACTGTCACTATATGTCAGCTGTTCAGAGCCTGTAAAATGGCAAGAGAGGGGTAGGGTCATGAATGAAATGTCGAAATGAAACTAAACTCCCTAGATTGGCCGAGAATATCTATTGGGAACCACTATCATCTTCATTCCCTTAAAGATATGATAGTTTAATTAATTTTGAATTTTAATTTAAGCTGTGAATCAAGTGGCTCCCTGAAAGGGTTTCTGGTACGGCCGATACCACTGCCCGTTCTGCAGCTGTGTAAAGCTATAAGCCACTTTCAGCTCATTGTTTCTGCTGTGTATGGTTGAGTCCAATAAATGGTTGATGAATGGACATACCAGGGTTCGTTGCTGCGGGTTGTTCTGGACTACTTTCTGTAGTCCAGCAGTCAAAAATTATAGCTTTGAAACTACCATTGATGTGTACTCGAGAAAAACATTTAGCTTCCAACTGTTTCAGCAGATACATTCAGACGGCAAAGAAGATTGTAATGCCGCTGAGCAGGATGAATGTGAAAGGGAATATTGCTGATCGGTACATAAAGGAAAAATAAGGAAACAAACAGAAAGCATTTTTGAAAATTATGCACAGCAGGAGCACTATACAGGCCTGAGGGCAGTGATCTGCTCTGATTGTGCAGAAAGAATATATTTAGGTCAGAATCAATTGAGGTGAGGCCCCCTCCAGTCCAATACCCACACACATCATACACACTGTTGATTCATCCACTGGCCACCCCTGTGACTAACTTAAAGGGAAGTCACATAGAACTATTCTTACAAAGTGTGCTACTAATTGCAAGGTCAAATTTTGTGTCCCTCTGGATCTGGTCTGAGAAAAATAGTTGAAACATATTAAATCCAGTTTCTTCTGACCCTTTAGTTGATGTACATAGGCGTCACATTTAACTACCATCTCTCACTAAAAAACAATACGCAGTTTGGTGTCTGAAGTCTGCTGAAACAATTGCAGAACACTTATTGACATATTACTATCGGACACAAAGCAGTTGTGAAGAGTGCTATTAGGGTACAGGTTCAGGAACATCAGATTCATCAAAGTGTTTTAGAACTGCCTTCTGCAAATGTGGCTTTATGTTGTCTGAAACTAAAGGAGGATCAGGATCAGATCTGGCATGGCATTAAAATGACACTTGTTTGACTCTAAATGTGTAAAAATCCCAAATATAGGAGAGACATGGGTTGACAGATTGACAAAATACAATTTTCACAATCCTAATAATAGAATAGTGATGAATAGCTGTGAAATCTCCATTACAGAACGTTATTTTCTGTGTAATTTATTTGGTATAGGTTGCAGGCTGGAGAGTAAAATGACATGCAATGAGATGACAGTAAATGAAGAATGATTTTTATAGAAGGATCAGCACAACACTTCTCAACCTGGTCCACAAGATGAGTCTGGTGGGAGAAATGTCTGGTATGCACATGATGGGACTGTATTGAAAATGTCATTTTATCACAAAAGACGTCCCGTTACAAAACAAGATAAAGGAAAGGCTGAAAGTTGGCCAAGTAGGAACCAACAGAGAACGTAGGATATAATATATTTATATATTTTACACAGAGCTCCGCACTATTTTTGAGGCTTGAGTTTGTGATTGTTTTGTATAAAATTGATTTATTTTAAAAGGCTATTCTAACATTTGGTTTATCCATGTGTGTAACTTGTTGTTGGACAAATATTAGATACACTTTTGAATACAATGCAACCCAACCTCAAAAATTATCTTAGCAATCAATCAACACCTCTCTTAAACAGTCTCAACAAAAACAGAAAATGATCAAGTTGATAAATGTAGAATTTATTGCAGGTCTGCTGTATTAGTCAGCAGTACATTGCACAGGGATTTCTATTTTTCTGCTTCATGGTGTATATTTTTTATGTGCTGTTAAATTGCCAGACAGTATGCTGAAAATAAATGTACACCTGCTCTCTAGAGCTGCAGAACTTTCTGCTGGCCTGAAAAAGCCAGCGCTGTGGCTCCGTAATTCACCTTGACCAAAGCCCAAAATACACATGATTGAATTTCTCCACTCAATGGCACAGGAGACAGTGTTTTCCCCCTTCTATGATATGATTTCACAGCCAGGAGAGAAGAGGGGAGTCTAATTCTCTGAGAGACCATAAATTAGCCGTTAATCACAAAATAGGCTCTTAACCAGAGCAGGAAACTGACCTTTATTCCCCAGCCACAGTGGCTGATGGCTCACAAATACTACACACTATTAGTATTCTACCAGACTGAATTCAGTGTGACTGACTGATTAGACTGTTTTACAAGAGACAAGTTTTATTGACTGTCTTAAATTGCACTTGTATATTACTTACAGTTAATTCCATATGTTATTCCATGTATTAAATCCATCTGTATCTTGGCGACCATACTGTGCTATTGAGAAATCTTAATGGGATTTATGGGATTGTTCCCCTTCCTGGTTGACATTACCATATTGGTCTCACTTCCTCGCGTCACACTAAATTGTACAGGCGACAAGGTCAGGTGGTACAGTGGGGCACTCAGTAATTGCAGGTTTGGTGGTTCAATCTCCGACTCCTGACTACACGTCAGAGTGTCCTTGAGCAAGACACTGTACCCCAATCTGCTCCGAATGCACTCTTGAGGTGGTGACTTACACGAAAGTGCGACACGCTTTAGACTTAATGTGCAACTCGTCATTATTGACTTCAGATTTGCCTCGGACATTACTCAGACTTGATAGTAAATTATCAATGAAGATTTCTAAGTCACCTTCAGCAACACAGGGACAAAATAGTTTTCACTGGCCATAAATGTATGACCGCAATTTAACAGAGCTGTGTTAAACTGTGTGCACTATAACACTTTCTCTTTGTCCCTTATTATTGTGTAGAAAACGTTATAAAAAAACTATTAAAGACACCAACTGATAACATGAAAATGTGTAGGATTCCTGAAAAGAGGACAGGTCAGTATTTTAACAGCCTTGAGCCAATGCCTTTGTTATGTTCTTTCTGTATTGTCAGACATGTTGGCTAGGCTTAAGTCAAACTGTGCCTTATTGTATGTAAATATGTATGTTAACGCAGTCGTTTTCTGTAAACTGACAGGATCTTTTCACCTGCAAAACATGTAGTGTTGCTATCACACAACTTTTCTCTGATGTCTGTTTCCCACTCATACTGATGATATTTTTAAACCAACAGTCTTGTAAGTATACCGAGACATATTTTAACAAGTTTAAAGTGTATTAGATTAATTAGAAGATTAAGGGCAGGCTTGTTGCAGGTAAATTGCAGCATTGCCTTCATATAATAGATGTAGTTCTGGACAGTGGACATTTTTTCTCACTGAACAAACAAAGGGGAAATGCAGGAGAGCTTGGACAGAAAGACAGTGATAAAGAGAAAATTTTATTTATTTCAGCTTTATTTAAGAGACCGGAAGGACATTTAATTTCCGAGGGAAAGATAAAACAAACATTTCATATTAAATGAAATACCTTCACGGAAGGAAAAGAAGGCAGGAGATATATTGAAATAAGGATAAATTGATAGAAAGAAAGATGGAAACTATGTGTGTCCTTTCTCAAAGGACGGACGGCAGTAGTACTGCATAACATTGAGATTTACTTTGTACTTTTACTTTGTTCTTTACTTTTCATACCGAGGTACGATTAAAAAATGATGCTCCTAATGGCTTCTTATAGTACAGTAGTAGGCGTGTGTGTGTGTGTGTGTTTATGGGTGTGTATTAGTTATGTTAGTCATCATTATTGTGATCGAGCTTCTTGAAGACACGCTGAAATTATAGGAGCTCACAGAAAACTACATCTTCTCTCAGCATGAGGCGAGGTTCCACTAAATTAACTGTGAACCGGCTCATTGCTACAACATACTGTTAGAAACAATGCAAATGTTTAATTAACCATTTTAGTCAACAAATAATTATATATTATTCAGTGCCGTTCTTCCAACAAACAGTATAGCCCTTGAAGTACTTTTTAAATGATAAGGGTGCACCAGAAGCAATTTCAAAATAGCTTGTTCCAATCCTTTGACTGACTGGAGTCACACCTTCTCTTGCCTCAACAGCTCTTAGCCCAGAACAGCACTATTGGAGCTGCTTAGTGCCCAGCAGTGGAAGACCAGGAGTGAAAGTTAAGTGACGCTGCTCCTGGAAAAGGGTAAAACGTACCTACTGTATCTCTTGGTAATATGTCACAGGTGTCTGTTCGTCAGGTATCTTACAACAGCTTAAAGTGTGACACGGCCAATGAGGACACAGGACATGAACTATGCATTTTATAACAAAGGCCCTGCAATAGGTGTGTACAGTCTGTGAACTCTACTGATCAAGTCATGAACAAGCTCTGAGCCCAGCGCCAGTCTTTTTCTGTCTGCTCTGACATTGTCATTTGCAATTCTATCAAATCCCAAAGTGACACATTCCACTTTCTGTTCACCTCAGGACAGAATCACATTAAAATATTGTTGGTGTCCTGCAGAGAGAGATGCTGGAGGTGGTGGTGTGCTCACAGGGTGTGCTCACAGGGTGTGTGTGTGTGTGTGTACCAGCTGTAAGGATAACAACAAGCCAGATGGCATCAGCTTCTTTGTTCTGCTTTGTTTTCTTGTTCACTCACCTCTCTGTGTCTGTTTGCCTTTCCTTCTCTCTTTTTGGCTTTGAGTTTGGAATCAGGTTTTGGTTTCCGGCATACATTGAAATGAATCTGTATGTTCTTTTTGAAGAATTTTGATGAATGATATCACAGGACTTGTGATGTACACAAATTGGATGTTCATGTTGCACATCTTAATCTACTCAATATTTACCTGTATTGCTCTTTTCTGTTGATCTCTTTCTTTCTGTCTCTGTCTTTGCGACACAAATAAACATGACAAAGGTTTGGGTAAATTAATTTTCATTTCAACAAACTCAGGAGGTGGGAACATTTTGTTCAAATAAAAAAAATTCATTATTTTGATGTCGGTCAAATTTAGATCAAGTCAGTCAAGTCATAGCTGGAGTCAGAACATTTATTTAAGTGACATTTTACAGAATGATTACCAGAAAAAAGAAATTTCACGTCACTTTTTTTTTAAAACTGTAAGTGAATTGGTTGAGCCCTGATATATTGTAAACATACTCTCACCCACAGTCTGACTGTTGTCCACTGAAAGTTCTCCGTCACTCCACAAACTTTCCAAACTTTCTTTGAAGTGATAGAAATACACCAAGAACACTGTTTTACATGTCCTCCTCCCTTTCTCCTCTTTCACCCTTAATTAATTCAGTATGTATATTTTTAATTTTCATAAGCAAACAGTCAAACTCTGACTTTTGTCACTGCACCAGTTACCTGCTGCAGTCGAGTAAAAACCTTGTAAGTAATGACTCTAGGTTGTAATTTTCTTGACGCCTTTCACTGCCCGTTTTGGACTTCTTCTTTGCATTTTCTTAGCTGTTTTCAGCTTTACTCATGAATTTATTTGGACTGAATGACACTGTGCTATGAAGCAGAGATCACATCGACAGATCAAAGCAGTAATTCTAACCTATAAATCCAGCTACAGTAATCTTCTTTGAGCAAAGTGCAGACTACAACACTGTCAAAATCCCAAAATGGCTGTGCACACCACAAGATATTTTTTGTCCAAGTCTGTTGTCATGTTGACACGAGAGCGCACAAATTACTGATCACTGATGAGGTGCAAGATTATTCGTCTTGGAGAAATCCACGACGGGAGCAAATGATTATAATATTCAAGGAAAAAATGTGTGAAGTCACTATGAGGCAGACTGCGTCAATTCCTCAGGTGCAGATGTGATGCATTCTGCCCCAGACGCAGTGTATCAGTGTCAAACAAAAGAGCAGGCGTGATTAGATTTACCACGTCCACCTCCACCTGCAGCATTCAGAGCTACTGAGCCTCCTGCGGATTCTGTGCTGACTCGAGGGTTTTTGTCTCGGATCTAAAAAATATGTCTGGGACAGGCAAATCATGGTAAAAGTCTTGTAGACTGCACTAGACCTTAATTTCAGGAATTTGGTCAAACCTCAATGTGCAATACATGACGCCTTGACTATAAAAACACCCGGGAAGTCGTGTGCTCTGTTGCAGACTTGGTGAGTTTGTGGCTTGTCTGTCACCTCTTCTGTCCCCAGCTGGGATAATATATACACTGAATTACCAGATTCATAATATGTACACCTGTATAATCAAATGCCATCCAGTAAAACAGCCCTGTAAGAATCTACCTTTATAAAGCTTATAATGTTCATTTGTAGTTAACACTGTGTCAGAGTGGTGTTGATTTAACTCTGACGTTGCTGTTAAGTGGTGCAGTTGTATTGAACTGAAACATGTTAATGTTTTTTCCACCTCTATTTACATACACGAGGGTGTTAGAATATTTGAAACACCTCTCAGTATAATGGAGTACATGCAATTAGAAACATTTACATTTTTACGGGCTCCATATTGACTGTATGAATTAAGAATTCAGTTGGAATACATTTTACTCATGCGATATGAATGAATGCAATTAATCACAGACTCTTTACTTGATGAACTAGCCAAGGAAGTAATATCCATCCATCCATCCATTTTCCAGTACCCACTTGTACTGTGCTGGGTCAAAGAGGGCAGAAACCAGTCCAAACATGCATTGGGGAGGTGGCAGGGGACAGGTCACTAGTCTGTCACACATATGTGTGGACAATAACCACATTCACACAGTGTAGAGTGTACAGTTCACCCACAGTAACCTGCATGTTTTATAGACTGGAAAGAAACGAGAGCACCTGCAGGAACCCACACAGACACGCAGAGAACATGGGAACTCCAAAAAGAAAGGTCCCAGGACAGGACCCTCTTGCTCTAAGGCGACAGTGATAACCATTGAGCCACTGTGCTGCCCGACAGCAATATTGGATTAAAAAAAAAACTTATTTTAAAATTCCACTTGGGGTTTGCTTTGTTTTACAAAATCAAACTTACTCAGCGGAGAATTAACAAAAGAAGGAATGAAGAAATGGATGGTTGGATGACAGAGCAATGGTGTGCGCATAGTAAATCAAGACAGGGGGGTGGACAGAAGCAGAGAGGAATGAAAAACAGAGTGAGGAAAGGAGGGAGATAGACTGACAGATGAGAAGGAGAGAGAGATAATGAGGCAAAGGTAGAGAGATGAGAGAGAGGAGTAGTGCCAGCAAACAGGGAAAATCAACTGGGGAAAATTAAAAAAGGAAGCAAGAATTGAAAGGATGAAGGGAGAGAAGGAGGAATTAAGGGCAGGTGATAAGAAACAGACAAGAGGACTAATTGAAAGCAAGTGAGGGAGAAAACTATGGACTTGGGTTAGTGGAAAAGGTGTTTGAGGGACAAAGAGGGACTGTGTGAGAG
Source organism: Macquaria ambigua (assembly GCA_008360985.2). Taxonomy (NCBI): domain Eukaryota; kingdom Metazoa; phylum Chordata; class Actinopteri; order Centrarchiformes; family Percichthyidae; genus Macquaria; species Macquaria ambigua. Next base: position 24,899 of record VMKM01001180.1, on the reverse strand, counting down.
GGAGATAGGGTAGCAAAACAAATTAAGAGTGGAGGGCAAAAAGGAATGGGAGGCTGAGAGAGTGACAGAATGAAAGAGTGAAATCAGATGGAAAGGCCTCTCTTGTTCATCCAGGCTGAAAGTTGAATCACAGTTTACAAGCTCCTGGCTTCAGACAACCATGGTTTGTATGTGCGTGTGTGTTTTTCATTAGGCAGTGATACAGGAAAAGAGGCATCGCACCATATGTCCATATCGTTCTATCTTGTACTTCACCTGAGTGCACCCGAATCCACATATTTCTTGGCCTCAATTTTAAATATATGTTCATATATTCTTGAAAAACAAGTCTGTTTGGACAGAATATGTGCAAAGAAATCAAGCCAACACAAAATGCCCTCTTAATGTAAGAGTACCGTAGAACACACAGTCCGCACTGCTACAGTAGTCAGATGATGAAAAGGATGTAGACGGACTGGATGTAGGGGACGTTTGCGCTCTGTTGCAGCTTTAATTACTCGAGAACATCTTCGTATCACATAATTCATATCTGACCACTTGCAGTCACCTGATATGGCGCTCGCATTTGCAAACGATCTCATCTGTCATAATGATTCTCACAGAAAAGCACAATGAGGTGTCAGGGAATGATATATAGGATAGGGCACAGGTCCACTATACAAAGGCTGGCACCCCTGCCCGACACAGCAACCACACAATAGGGGTTTATGGTTGACGCTGAGCCAGGAGACCATGCACTGTGCAAAGGCCCAGATGTCCACTCCTAAGTACTGCTTCTTGAGCACAGCACAACATCTGTAAGGTGAGATGTATGACGACAGGTTTCAGAGTTATGATCCAATTTATTTAGGCAATGAGAGCTCATAAAGAAACCGGATGGAAGCAGTGGGAACTGGATTTAGATGTTTTGCAGTATAATATTATTCAGTTTTGTTTATTCAGTTGACCTACAAGCTTGGTATACACAGACTCAATGGATTTTACAATGTGGGCCCTACAATTTACCTGCAACTTTATCTGCAGTACAACAAATTCACAATGATGACATCTCACAAGCCTCTCTCTCCCCCGCAGTTGACGGCTGGTCTTCTTTTTCTTTGCTGCACGAATGAGGAAGCAGGCAACAACAAAATCTGCAAGCTGCAATTCCAGGTAAAAATATGGAAAATACTGTAGATTTAAAATACTACTTATGTAAAAACCTCTCCTTTATTTACATCAAAGTCCTACAGAACAGAACAGAACAGAAGAATCTTGTAGCAAGTGATATGTATCAATATGTGGGCAAAAAAGATGTTATTCAATGAGACCAATACAGCAATTAGGAATTTTGACAGTTGCATAGTGTACTCCACCGCTAACAGCGAGCAGACACTCTACAACAGACTTCGTCCCCGTCTTTCGTTCATTCTTGCTCTCTCCAAGATAAAAGTCAATATGAAGATGAATGATGTGATGAAGACACGGTGAACGATGAAGACGACAGGATGATGATAAAGATGACAGAAGGATGAAACGTGGCCTAAGGGACAGTTCGGTCAAGGTCTTTTGTGATATTTTTGGGAAGCAATGGCACAGGTGCAAAGTGCAGTCAACCGCAGAGATCACACAGGGCACGGTGTCTATGTCTGGTATTTCTGAGGCCAGAGGCATGTGGTTCACCTGTGATGCAGTTAGAAACCAAGTACCAAGGATTTTGAGGAATAACTTATAACCCACTGTCAGTGGGTGTGTTACTGTAGGGGCTGGCATTAATCCATCTCCTCTCACCTCTTTAAAAGCAGTGCACTCCCCGCCATGAGGTAGTGACTGGTAAAGAGGAAGAGTGTCTTTTTTATTTAGTAGAATTCACTTTTCCTGAAGAATTCATGATCAAACTGAACAGGCAAGTGTGATATACATAAATCATACATTTATGGTTAGGTGTTTATGTGATTTTTGTAAGGTGATAGTGGGTGCTTTTGCCACAACTACAGTCATAGAAACAGCAGTGGTGCGATTTTGCCTGTAGCACGATCACAAGTCCTGGTCATCCTTGGACCAAAATTACATCATGCACCTTTCTTTCAGGCTCTACTACACTACACTACTGTGCCTGTCCTCCTTCTTTGACAATGTCAATTCTAGCAAGACAAAGGACAGTGTGCATCTGACCAACTACCAAGCCTCCACCGTTCCTTGCGGGCCATCACAGACATAAGACCCTGAAGGTCTCACTTGTTGAGGAACAGATTAGAGACAGACACATGGAAGTGACACCGTGGGTGTCCCCCCCCCCCCCCCCCAAAGAAAACAGTTTTTGCAATTTGTCAATTTGCTTTTGAATTGCATTTTCTTTTGTTGTTCGTCAAATATATTTTGGCATTTTTCCTGTAAAATGCTGCTGTGTTTTGCCCTTCCATATTTTTAGTTGTTTTTTTTTTTTGCTGCTATGAAGCTACAGTATGTAATGATCTGATTTAGATCAGTGGTAAAAAGCCTCAGCCCCCAGGTTTCACACACACACACACACACACACACACACACGCACACACACACACACACACACATGCAGAACCCTGTAGTCGTCAACCCTGACATCTTCATCCTGGCTGTTCCTCTGAATCATCAAGCTAGCCTTCATTTTTACAGCATGCACCATTACACTAGTCTGTGTGTGGCAGTGTGTTACGTGTGTGTGGCATACAAATACGTCTGATTCTGTGAAAATAAACCCAGACACAAAGAAAATAGTACAAGAGCAGATGACTTTGTGAAATGTATGACATTATATATTTTAGATTCAGGACAGAAAACGGGTGAGGATGTGATGTGTGTGTGTGTGCGTGTGTGTGTGTCACTTTCATTGTTATATATGTCAGAGTCAATCCCTCTCATGTTATTTTGTGCTGTAAGTGTGGTAGCTGATGCAATTCTGTGCCTTCATGATTGGAGGCAACAAAATGTTCAGGATTGGCATCTGCTAATGTCAACTTGTACACACTAGACTAGGTGTGTGAAATTGTAAACAGAAGCCTTTTTTACATTTTTTTTTATCCAACTTTCATGTCGTTTCAACTGGCGATGTTGTGAGTGAGTCGTAGTAGTCTAGACCTTCTAGTCTTCTGATCCCTCAACTTGTGGCTGTGCCTCTGAACAAGGCACTTGAACCTTTGCTGCTCAGTGGCCAACAGTACAAGACTGTGGTTGTACTGGAAAGGTGTATACTCCCAGTGCAAATGTATAACATATATAAATGAGAGAGCCTCAGTTCTTCAGACTTCAGTTCTTCTGAAAAAGGTGTGGGAGTGGGTCGTGTAGATAGATAGTATAAACTAAGGTGGGTCCTGCATCATTATCGGATGCTGAGAGCTTAATTTTCTAGTTTATACTGTCCATATTATTAACAATAAAGTGTTAATACAGGGCTTAACTGCAAATATATTGTTTTGTCTGAACAGGTGAGTTTACAATCATATAAAACAGAGAAAAGCAGCAAATCCTCACATTGGAGAGTCTGGAACCTCAACTAATCCATTAATCGATTAATTGTTGCGTCTCTAGATAGTTGGCAAATGTACATAGTCTCACTGTATATATCATTATATCGCCCAACACTAGAAAAGAGTACTTTTCTAACCACTCTCCTATGGTAGTGAAGGTTCAAAAATGGGGGGAAAATGCACTATAACACAGGTTTGATTCCCACATGAACCTATACTCTACTCTGATATTTCTCGCCACCTCTTCACTTGTTGTCTCCCTCTCTCTGACTCTCTCTCTCTGTTTCTCTGGGATAAACATTAAATAATTGAGCTGTGGTCTGCTAACTGTCTTTCACAGTGTAATTCAATCTGTGTGCCGTCCAATTACAATAATGTGTAATCTGATTTCCGTTACAATAAGACATGATCCGATTACACTTTGGGCGTATAAACTTATGATTACAGTAATGCAACACCTGGAAAGCCACTGTGTGTGTGTGTGTGTGTGTGTGGTTATGTGTGTGTGTGTGTGTGTGTGTGTGAGAGAGAGAGAGAGAAAGAGAGAACGAGACAGGCAGAGGACAACAGGCTTAGAAACAGAGAGACGGGCATTAAGAGAGAGAGAGAGAGAGAGGTGTATACAGAGAGTCATGCAGACAGTGAGAGAGTTTTTGTACTTGTGGAAGAGAACTTGATTAATTTCATTGGACCTGACCCCCCAAACAAATCCAATATAAATGTCTGCTAGCTACTTATACAGCAATCCCAAAGGTGTGTGTTTGTGTCTGTGTGTGTTTGTGTGTGCGTGTCTGTGTATGCCTGTATGTCTTTGTTGGTGTGTGTGTGTGTGTGTGTGTGTGTGTGTGTGTGTTTGTTTGTCTGCCTGACAGTGTGTGTCTATTCAGTTATTAGCCAATAGGTCAAAGCTTGGGTCAAGGTGACTTAGTGAATCAAAACAAGCTAATTAGCTGCTAACCTAATTAGCTTGTCTAACAACACAGTTAAAAAAAAAAAAAGAAAAGAAAAAAAAAAAAAGGCAACATTCACCCGTCCCTATGCCTCCCTCCTCCCATTCCTTAATGAAATATGTGTCTCCTCTCTCTCCTTTCTTCTCCTTATCATAATCAGTCTCTTCTGGGCATAGACTCAGACTTTAACCTCCTCAAAGTCAATTTACCTTTCTACCTCTCTCTCCTCTTTCCCTCTCTGTTTTCTCTCTCTATTCCTGTCCTCAGCCTACCCCCATTTTTCTCTGTCTCACTTTTTCTTTCCTGTCTCTTTCTCCCCTGCAACTTCCACTGCCCTCTGTCTCTCTCAGCGGGGGAGCTGCTCTCCTCCTGGGGGCCCAAGTGGAGGTGATACGATGTTAAATCTCTACTGCTTTCCTCCGGTAGTCCTGCTCGTGTGGAATTTTAATAAATGACAAAATACTGAGAGAACACCAAACAAATTTAGTATTAGCAGTCGTTCAGTAGTAGTAAAACTGTTGCTTTTGCGCTCTTGAAACATTTCACAGTTCTGTACTAGCTTGCTCTGAAAACTCCATCTGCTGAGGAAGATTGCATGATACGACTGAAAGCTCCAGAACTGCTACTAAATGGACCTTGAGGTGAGATTTTTTTGTCAATTGCTCTTTCCAGGGTCAGCAATAAACTTCTAAACTCAGCTCTTGTTCACTTACAAACCTGTCCTTGCGCATTGTTTAACTTTGACTTACAGACTGATTAGTGCTTAAATTAGTAGCTGCAACGATTATTTGATTAATTGATTAGTCGATAGACAAGTAAAAATGCCAAACAATGGCTTTAGTTGCAGCCCTATAGTTTTATGTTCTCTCCATAGTTTTGTCATTAACAGACCTAAGTGCTAGTGTGGACAGAAAGTCACAGTGCTGATCTTTTATCAGACGTTTGGTGGTAGAGTTGCTTTTTTAGTTGATTGACTGTAGAGCTGGTATGAAATACAGGTTGGTTGACACAAACTTCAGGCTCCAGTACTTTGATGAGCACATCTGGGTGAAGTACAGTCAATCAACTAATAGATTAATTTGCAACATATTTGGTAATTGAAATTGAAATGGAAGTAATTCTTTTTAAAAGCAAAATCCCGATGCTCGGGTTCCAGCTTCTTAAATGTTAATATTTGCTGGTTTCTTCGACTTCTATCATAACCGAATACCTTTTGTTTTTTATACTTTTGGTCCGACAAAACAAGCTGTTTTAATATGTCAGCTTGGGCAGTTTTCCACTCTAGATTTTCTTGATCAATTTATCAAGGAAATAATTGTCAGATTAATCAACATTGGACAGTTATATTTAGTGCAGTAGAGTGCAGCAGTAAAATAGAGAAAGGTTGAACACAATAAAGCACAGTAGTGTAAGAAAGAGAAATGTGGAAACTACTGAGAATAAAGAAAAAGAGAACAGAACAGAGCCTGGTAATAGAGTCAAAGTCGAGCAGTTTAAAATCAATGAAATAGGCATTATAATAGAACCGATTGCAGATGAGTTATGATATTTGAAAGAGGATACAAAATAAAAGTGTACTGGAGTAGAATTGATCAGAGAGCAACAAGAACCAGAATAAAACTGCTGAATCCAAATGAGACGAGCATAGTGTTGAATCTGATCTTATCTGTCTGAAATCACGGTCATCTGTTTCATCATAAGAAGTGGTATTTTGATATTAAACCCAACTCTGGCATTTAAAAAGGAGACTTTTCATTAAAATTTGCACCTTGAATGTAAAACTAACCAACTGGATATATTGTTTTTCCTTTTCAGTATACAAACAACAACTTTAAATGGGATCATGTAATTTACTATAGCATCCTTACCTGGGACCATGAGATGAGGGTTACATTTAATAGTTTATTGTACTTTGATAAAGGTCACTTACGTAAATAATGTGTTGTACAATCCTGCCCACCATAATACATATTGGTAGTGGTGGTGGTGGTGGTGGTGGTGGTGGTGGTGGTCGGGGGGGGGGGCAGAGTGTCTGCAAAGATGAATTTACAACATTTGATTTCGTTGTTTGAGCTTCATCCAAGTCATGGAGCTGCAGCATCCAATCAAGACTCAGTCAACATTCAAAGGGCGGCTTTTTATTATCTTAGATTATATGTATTATTTTACTTATTTATTTTGAAATATTATGTACACATGTGAGATTGAGGGATATAGTGGGAGGGAGGGAGGAAGTGTGCAGAAAAAAAAGGAATGAGACAGAGTGTGACACAAAGAGAGAGAGTGAGACAGCGTGGCTCGTACGCTTAAATGAATTCCAGTCAGACGTGCCAATATGAGAACGGTTCATTGTGTATTCCACGGAGCATTAAAAGATATTGGAGATCCTGCAAATATCTGTGCTGTGCTACTTTTCATTAACTTTGTTACCAAGTGGACTTTATTTTTTTTTGTAATTTTGGAGAGGTACAGGTAAAGGTACAGAAAGTAGCCCCCTGGAATGGACTGCATAGGGATCTACATCCAGGTCAACTTTGATAGGCGGCTTGTGCAGCTTGCCCCGATATACGTTGTTTTATGCGAGTACTCGTTTACCTGAATCTTTACAATGAAAGTGGCAAAGTTAGCATGGAGTCACAATGGCCACATTCATGGGAAATTCGCCAGGTTGAAATAAACAGAAATTTTCTTTTAATAGCAGGTCTGTAACAGGACATGAACTCCTGTCTCCCATGTGAAAGTCTTCCATGTGCTACAGTCCCATCCACTTCCCTGATCATCAGTTTGTAACATTTAAAGGTTAGCTAACCAATTTAAAACAAACTTGGTTAAGAGTACAGATTGGGTTAGATAAGACAATTTAAAGTTCACATGCAGTAGAAAATGTGACAAGTAGGCCATTAAATTAGGGTTATTAGAGTTGAAAGCATCCACCACCAATACATTTCTCTCACTTTTCATAGACAAAGTGTTAAGATTTGTTTTAACATCTGTGAGGGGATGCTTTCTGGATGGATGCTTTCACATATGAACTCTCAGGCCTCCCATTTTCCTCCAGCAGAAAGGTAATTCATATTGTAGTCATAGTTCTTTGGCAACACTACTGCAAAATAAATTTCAACCAGCATCTCACTCAGTACAGACATGCCAGTCGCTGTGGTAATATTGTTTTAATGGTCGTTTACAGATATCAAACTTAGAGGTTTTTCGGCCATGAAGGCAGAGACACCAGTCATGTTTTAGGCACGTGGTTGCTTCTGAGGCTGACCTGCTTTGAACAAATGGTTTAATTTAGAAGGCTGTCATACTTCATGCACACGAGCCATTAGTCCAATCCAGCAGGGACCTTAACAGGCCCCTTTTAAACGTTTGATGATTAGCACAGGGGATATGAAAGATACACAGAGAAAACTACAGACCTTATGTTTTGAAATACTTTCCAGGAAATAGGGATTGCTATTGATTACCTCAACAAAATTAGAAATTTAGAAATAGAATTTCACTTTTTGTGTTTCAACTGTTCTAGCACCCGTGTCTAATGTTATCACTCGATCAGTGGTTATCAGCCTCATAGATATGGGTTAGAAGGGGCCTGCTACACCTGCTAGTAGGTTCAGAAGGCTGTTATGATCTATTCACATGGTTGAACACTCATGTCACATCACCTTAGGTTTAGGTAACAAAACTACTTGGTTAGGTTTAGGAAAAGGTCATGGTTTGGGTTCAAATAAGTGCGTTAAGTGACATAAGTCACATACGTAACGTTACTTTAAATAAGTCAACATTGACTTTTGCTCATACGGGACATGAACTTTGGTCTCCTGGTTGAAAGCCAACGTTTGTTTGACCCATCCATCCATCCATCCACCCACCCTGTCCTCCTCCCTCATCCTTATGCAGACTTTGTTGCTCTATATACTACGTCACCTGAACACGCTGCATTGGCTCACTGAAATAAATCGGTGATAACAGCCTCCTGAACCTACTACTAGGTTTAGTAGGCCCCTACTAGCCCATATATTTGGGACAGATGTGTGATGATGACGCCTATTCAGTAGCCTGATAACAGTCAAATGGGCTGGTTTTAGGGCCTGTAGAGGCTTCATCATGCCTTCAAGCAAACGTCAACTCACTGCATGTAAGCTTGCTTCCTTCATGTGCTTCCAACCTGCTGTAAACTTGTACTGTAACCCCACCACCATCGCACATGCAAACACACACCCTTCCTGATAATTTCTTTCAATTCTAACCTGTAAAAAGGTCAATATAATGTCACAAGCCTTCTCACAAATGCCTTGGAGCACTGCTCTTTTCTGTAATATGAAAACATTCCTCTTATCTCCCCACTGAAAGCCACTTTGTATGACCTTGTGCATCATTACACTGGTGACTTCTTGCCCAATGACTATCCGTTTCATATGAGAGTGTAAATTGCTTTCTAATAAATAGAAAAAAGATCAGATAGGAGCATGATTGTGCTGGGCTCCAAAGGAGGTTAAGGAGGTTAGTTAGCCGTGGCTCATATTGATCACTGTGATGGTGTATCGACCCATGTAAGATTATACTTTTAAATCTGCTAAAAGACAGTTTTTTTTTTATCTCCATTGTAACCCAGGTCTCCTCATCCAGCCTTGCAAGTCCATTTTAGCCAGGGGTGGCAGGAATAATGAGCATCAAAGATAATCATCGCTTTGTAAAAACAATCAAGCTGAATATATTGTGTTTAAGTGTCAGCATGACACTGCTAGAACAATGGAAAACCTGCAAAGCAATTTTATCCTTTGCATTTAATCATTCTTGTGTTGAATTTAGTTGATTTGGCAACACAGTGGTATTTCTTCCAAATTAGATTATCCTCAGCAGCGAGCATCTAATAGGCAACATCAGATTGTTGGATCTGACAGTGTTCTTAATGCAGGTGCAAGTTTTTTGTATCAGCGCACTGAGTATTTCAGTCTTTGCATATATTGCACATATTGCTGAAACAGTTTAGTTTTAAACTGATTAGTTTGTCGACTGAAAATGTAGTTTTATAATAAATTAATAATTTAAGTAATTTATCAAGCAAAAATGTCAAGCTTTTAATAGTCCCAGCTTCACAAATGAGGGAATTTGGTGCTTTTCTCTGTTTTATATAATTTTAAATTAAACAGAATTTGGACTGTTGAGACAGAGCATGCTACTTGAAGACGTCACCTTGGGCTCTGGGAAATTGTGAGGAGAAACTTATTGCAAAAATCGGTAAACGAGTAATAAATGAGCAAACTAACAAATAAGCAAAGATACAAACACAAAAGTGAGAACAGAAGCTAGAACAGACAATATCATATGTGGAGGTCGCCATGATCACTTTCCATCATCCCACCTGCCAATTCACATGGATATAAAATAACATGGAAAACACTGCTCAGCTGGTGAAGAGCTGTTGTCCTTTTGACTGCACAAACAGATTCTGGCATTCGTTTTTAAGGAGCAATGTGAAGTTAACTAACCAAACACACAGATGTCTGAATAAAATCTGTAATGAAATCATACTTTTTACAAACTTGTCCACAGAATTGCATCTTTAACCATTCATGACTACCAAGTGTTGGTTTGTTTGCTCCCTCTGTGATGGTGAAAAGGTGACATGACCATCTGAACACACACACAAACATACAATATAGTGTATGTAATATAGAGTTCTGTACATCGTATAGGAGGAGTATGAAGAGACGTGCTGTATGCCACTAAATACAAGGATTAAATGGATTTAATGATGCAAACACAGTCACATATTGTAAACCCTTCTTGTTGCACTGTGTCACAGTCACAGTGCTGATGTTAGTGTGGTTCAGATTAACAGAGAGTGTGGGCATACACAGACTCTTAATTACTCCAGCAACCCTTGATGGTGATATTATCTATGTTGAAAGTGTCATCATGCACGTAGCAGAATTTTGTTTTGCCTTTTAGTGTCTCATCAACAAGTCTTTCAAAGGGTCAGCAGAACATTAACATAACTCTCTTTCCATCAGTGTCTTTTTCTTTGTTCTTCCCATCTCTTGTCACTTCTCTCTCTCTCTCTCTCTGTCTGTCTCTTTCTCTGTCTCACTCTGTCATACACACATGCATGCCCACACACTTCCACAAACGCACACATTCTTGGCTGCATTTCCTTATCTTTCAAAAACAAAGCCTGGGCATGCAGAGTTGCTATTAATCTTTTAGAATGACTTCAAGCAACTGATGTGTCTTTACTGTTAACATTTCATTCCACATTCAGATGTTGTGTCACTTTTATATGGAGTTCATTTATGAAGTCTGCGTTCATTAAAGGAGGCCTATCCCTATCGCTCAGAGACTGTGGCAGTCTCTTCCTCCTGAACATTAGATTCTCGTTTGAAGGTTTTGTTTATAACATCCACAGAAAAAGAAGAAGGCGAAGGGTAGTTTGCATGAGCAACCACAGAAATTTAAACAAAATCAACAGAGAATACATAGAAAAAGACATTACTGTACACAACCCATGCTGACTAATGGGTGATCTAAAGGATTTTCAGAGCATAAACATCACAGCAGTGACAGCGCATCGCCAAGAATTATGCCAAAAGAGAAAAACACTCAGGGATTACCACGCTTAGGTAAATAAATTCCACTTCTATCATTGAGAATAAACTCACTCGTAATGTATTCACAAGTCAGGCAGACATGCTGCAGGACAGGTAGGCAGATGATCAAAGAGACAGTCAGACAGGCATACAGATATGCCCTGTTCAATACAACCTGACAATGTGCGCAGCCTCTGCAGAGGGTCAATAGCTTTTCATGGATTGGAACTTCATTTAATGAGGCGTGTGTGTGTGTGTGTGCATGTGCGTGTGTGTGTGTGTGTTGGGGGACGGTGGGTATTAGAGACGGTGAGAACACAGAGGGGTCAAAGGGGAGGCACCTAGGGAGAAAACAGTCAGAAAGGAGGGATAGAGGGAGACAGAGAGAGACCTCAACAGATACAGGCTGAGGCAATGAAGAGAAAGAATAAGAGATGGACAGAAAACAGACATGTGGAAAGAGGAACATTGAAAGAGAGGGTGGAGGAAGAGAGAGAGGAAAAAGGAAACCAAGACAACAAGAGATTGACAGCGATCAATAGAGAGAAGTGGGCAGTGTAGGGGAAGAGTGAGAGAGGCTGAAGAGATGAAAGGCTGTCTGCTGGTTTGTTCCCTAACTGGAGAATTGAAATTGATCTCGGAGACAAGTGCGTGTGTGTGTGTGTGTGTCAATGGCTGTCATGTGTATACAAGCATATAGGTGCACGGTTGTGTATACCTGTATGAACGCTGTGTGGTGTGTGTGTGTCTGTGTTCATGCAGGCATATTCAGGGAGAGACGGGTCATCAGGCTGATCGGCTAAAACAGGCAGAGAGAGAACAGCACACACATCTGGACCTTGGTCAGATACTATTTAACAAGGGTCAAATATTTTCAAATGGCTATTACTGCTGGGTCACATACTATTTGATTGAGTTTCATATACTTAAACTGCAAGGTCAAACATTTTAAACTCTGGCTGAACTTAATTTCCTCTAAAGTAGCTTCAGAGGGAAGAAAAAGAATGTGATCTGTGTCTTTGAGCTGTTGAGGAAACACTGTTTTGTTAAAGCCATGTATATTGATTGCATGTGTGTAAGTGTCTGTATTGCATAAGGATCATACCATAATCATGAATCATAATCATAAATCAAAATCCTCCGTCATCTGCAGGGTTTAAAGCATTCTAATCCAATGATGGTACACGTGCTTCCAGTATAAAAGAAATCAGTGGGTAAGGCACTGAAAACATACCGGAGGTATTCACGGGCATAAATTGCTTTCCACAACACGAGCACCTGTTGGTTATAAAGCCAGAATATTTTTGGAGGCAGGTGTTTATTTCACAAAGTGGATGTTTGTTTGAGTAATTATATACTCTGAAACACACTTCTTCTCCTGAATTTTGTTGTATATTTTTATTAAACATGTAGTGAGAAACATTTCTTGTCATCTGTCAATAATCCATGAACCAGATGGGGCAATATTTCTTTTCTGCTGTCATATAGGAAAACAAAATGATGTTCATGTAAAAACATAGTTTACTTACTTACTTAGAAGAAAAAACAGGAGAAAACTGTTTAGTGTTCACGACAACCATAGCAGCCAAGAAACCATTGGGGTGGGTGTTGCAGCGCCCCCACCCCAAGGGGCTAAGGTACACCATATTTGTGTTGTTACAAGATTTTTTTTCTGTCATGTTTTACAGATGGTTTCCTATAATATTTTGTTCAGTGGCCCATAGTATTTTGTCTTTATTGTGTATATTATTACAGTTTTAGCTGTTGTAAAAGTTCAGCAAATTGCTTATGCTCAGCAGTGCCTCTTTGCCGGACACGACACGCATTACACAGGACAAGACACTTAATTACACAGGACATAAACCAGCATATGACAATACACAAAATCACCCTGCCCCATACAGTTAAGCTTTGTGTATTTCTTTTAATTAGAAAACAAACTGGAATTGGACTGCCATCTGTAGAACTACTCAGTGCTATGTGCCCACCAGTCTAATGGCTCTCACCTTATAAGCACGCAAGTCTACTTAACATACATGAAGAGCAGGATATGAATCTCCCCTGTCAGCGTGCTACGACTGATGACTTGTAAGTTATCATTTCCCCAGTGATGCCAGGATCCTTTCAGACCTGTACAAAAGAGGCGCTGATCACAAGCGGTATCGCCAGTATTCTGTGCATACAGTTTAATCACAATATGCTTTGTTTCCCTTATCACAGGGAACACAGGGACACTTTTAATCTGTCCACTCCTTCTTTGTCTGCTCGCTGTCCTCAGGCACAGAACTCAACTCAGGAGGGATACAATAAACACAATTGTGCCAAACAGCAGACATGAATATAGTTTCTCTAATTAATATGTCATACAGAGTCTACCTACCAAAATCATACTATGCAATGGTAAAACAAGTTTCTCAAACTACCTGCAGTTAAACCATGTAACACAATTTATACCCTGCAACTTATCTTTTCAACACCATGATATAGCTTGTTTTATTCAAATCCAACAAACCTTGAAGGGCTGGAATCACAAAACATTCTGAAATGTATTTTTAATGTTTGCAGAAGTTTTAAGTCAGACAAGCATCTTTGTAGGGCATGTAAACAATTCTCTTTTGGTTTTCTGTGATATTTTACTTTAGTTATTATTTAAGATATGTATTAAATAAGTAAATAAGAGTGGTGCAGGATACAGATTCAGGGTTGGCTCCAATGAGTCATCTATTATTTTTAGCCATGTTAGCAGAATGATCCGTCCCTAGGGATAGCACTGTCGGTCTGTCGGCTCACGACTCTGGTCCAGACTGAAATCTCTCAACAACTGTTGGATGGCGGCCATGACATTTTGCACAGACATTCATGATACTCACGAGTATCCTAATAATCTACTGGATGGATTGGCACAACATTTGGTGCAGGCCTTCATGGCTTAGATGTGTATCTGTAAAACATTCACTGTCAACCTTTTCAGTTGCTTTTCAATATTTACTTTTATAAAGCATAATTAAAATGTATATGGTTATGTTTAGGCAACTTGTAGCAATTGGATAGGATCAAGAAAAGATGGTGGCTTTGGTTGAATATCGAAAAGGTCATTGCATTCCACCTTGTACAACTCTGTGTGATTTTTTTCATCATTTAACCACAATCTTTCCCCAACCTTAACTTAAGTGTTTTAGTAGCCTAAACACAGTAAACACTGCAAACAACGCAAACCGCGGTCTCAGACCTCCTTCATGCTACTTCCCTGCTGTATAATGTCACTCATCCTGGAATGGAAAAAAACATTGCCAATGACCGTAATGTGGGCAGCCGTTAGATTTCCTCAAAAAGAGATTTGACAAAATAAATACTATATAAACATATTTTTTAGGAGACAGGGTTGTTGTTTTTGTACTTGAAAGATGAATGTGAAATCTTTCTTTCTTTCACAATACTACACAGGCATCTCCTTTGCTAAAACATACTTTTTAAAAACTTTTAACTTTTATTAACTTTTCCTCTCCCTTCATGTCTCACTTACACCTGTTTCTCTCTCTCTCTTTCTCTGTCTCTCTCTATCTGAAAGAAATGAGTGGGAGAAAGTAATTCTCATTCAGCACAGCAATTCACAGTGCAATCATAGGGAATATGCAATTAACCGGGAAAGCCTTCAGTCAATAGCACGTTGTGTGTACTCATACATCTCGTCTACCCACTACTCTTCCCTCGCTCCTCCTCCTCCTCCAACTCCTTCCCTCCATTCCTCCAGCGTCCTCTTCTCTTTTGTTGAGTACCTTCTCTACTCTCCTCCTCCACGTTTAAACCTAGATCTTCATGGAAGGAGCTCACTGCGCCCTCTCCTTGCCTCCTCGTCTTGCAAATCATATCTCATTTAACCACATCTCATCATCCCTTACCATCATCATTACCACCCCCCGACTCCCCTGCATCCCTTTCCTCTTTTCCTCTTTACAGTACCTCTCTCCCTCCCACCAACCCTCACGCTCACACAGCTTTCATCATTATCATCACCACCTCCTCCCAATCTGTTTACTCTCTCCACCCCCACTCCCTTTCCACTTCACTCCCTCCCTCAGTAACTCAGTGGCATCCTAATTCGCAAGTTCTTCTCTCCCGCTTTTCTACACCTATTTTCCATTTTCTCCCCAGTGTTGGTGTAAATGGCTCAGAACCAGAAAATGTGCCAATGTCCCCTCAAACAACTCTCTGGATGCTTCCACAGCATCTATAAAATCGGTCTCCCATTCATTATCAATGGAGCCGGTTCAGAGTTTGTCTCTCACTGATCATCAAGAGAGCATTGGCTCTTTGGTTTCTGGCTTTGTGAGGAACTTGTACATGTTCACAAATCTAACGTTTGTTCCTCTCCTCCTCTTCCGTTTAATATGCTCTATTATACAATTCCTTGTTTCCCACTCCTCGTTCTCTGACCTATTTCATAATCACAGCCTCATCTGAGCCATTATACTTCACATTTTCCATCCTCCTATCCTCTTCTCTGTCCTTTACACCATACTATCTCTCAATGCTTCCGTCATCATTATTTTTATTTTTGACTCTTTTGATGTTTTTTTCTTTTCCTTTCACTTCTTTCTTTCTTGTATGATGCATTCATGTCATATCAGTCAGACAAAATGGTTGCAAAGCCTCCGTCCCGGCAGTTACATCCAATATTAATACATACACAAACACTTCAGCTAATTTAATATATATACTATATATACACTGTTTGATTGTATCTAGATTAGGGCTATTCAAATGGTGTGACCATTAGGCTTGCAGTGACTTTTGTAATAATACATGAACACTCCCAGGTCAGAATAATGTGAGGTTTTCCTGTTTTTCCCATCCCACCAACGTTGCATGAATGCAGCATTTTCACTCATAATGCAAGTATATTTCACTTGAAGAGATTTTACACTGATTGACATTAGAATTGTGATCTATTTAGCAGCTCAAGACACATTTAAATACCATGCCTAGCCGTCATTTTCAGTCAATTAACGCATTAAATATTAGAGCCTTCAAGCCAATAAACTCTAATGGTAACTAAACCTGTAGGGCAAAAATAATTCAACAGGGAGTGCCAAATATGCACTAGGAGCTCTTTCCTTTTAGCTAATAAACGAGTTTATGTCGTATTTAAAATCAGCAGGTGTCTCCAAGGTTGATAAGTCACTACGGGCTCATTTTATTGCTGGAGAGAAGAAGGGAAAGTAAAAGAGACGGAGAGCTAAAGTTTTAATCAGGAAGCCAGATGTTTTTGTTGAGAACTTGGAATCACCAAGGACTTCTTTTCTATTCTCCTCATCTTCTTCAAATATCTTCTACACTCCCTTTTTCCTCCTTCTTGTCTTTTCTTTCCTTTTCTTTCCTGTTTGATTTCTTCCCCAATCCCTCTGCCACCCTTTTTTCTTCCTCTACTCTAATCTTCCCTTGTCTCGCTCATCTCTGTCTTGCCCCATACCTCAGCTTTCCTTAGTTTCTTCTCACGTCGTAGTGTAACATCGTAGTTCATCTTTGTCTCAAATTCTGTCTCTGTCTTTATTTTTCTGGCTCGTTCTGTGTCTCTGTGTTTGTCTCGTTGTCTCCCTGTCTTTTATAATCTCTACCCTCTTCTGTCATTTTCTCTAAAAGGCGTCATGTTTGACTTTGAGCTCTCTTAGGAGAACAGGTGTGTTCTCTATTAGCTCACAGCAAGGCACACACACACACACATACACACACACACACACACACACACAGATAGACCTGCACACACACACACAGATAGACCTGCACACACACACCACAGAACACACAGTTCACCTCCAGACAGAGGGCCTTGTGTTTGTATGGGAAGACACTGGAAGACAACTTGGGTATGGTCCAGCACAGCAAAGTAGTTCAACATTCTGTTCTCATATGAATGAGACGTTTTAAAACTTTTCTTGTCAAGTTGAATAAATATAGTGGCTCACCTTGAGACCTGTGCTCATTAAAATGTGCTGGTTTTCTTGACCTCAAGTTGAGTCAATTAAGGCTGTCCTCCTTTGACTCTAGCTCAGTAAGATATACTGTAGTCCAGCCATTCTCAACCAGTGGGCCGTGGCCCAGTGGTGGGCCTCAGAGCGCCATCTAGTGGGCCGCAGAGGCAGTGGTACTGCCAAATGGTTAGATTAAAATTTAAAAAAACATTTTTTTGGTAATTTACAAAGCTAATTAGTTTTATATCTAAATGTGCTCAAGGATTCACATAAATAAAAAATGTCAAATTAAAATGCATATTTTCAATGACCAGTTACATTTGAATATCACCATCTAATCACTATGCATCATCAGGTAGAGACAAGCCTGTTTAGCCGATGTTAGCTAGATAATGTTCGGATGCAGCAGCACGAAATGGAACGAAAAAGTGATGCGTTAACGCTTCATTTTCTTGAAACCTAATTGTCTGCTTCTTTTGACTAAAACCAAAACAAAGAAATTAAATATGCGTTAACAGGTCATTTTCTGTCGCGTTAACGCGCCATTTTCCTCCAACTCGACTCAAAAAGGGAATTAAAACCTAATTGTCTGCTTCTTTTGACTAAAACCAAAACAAAGAAATTAAATAGTGAAAATGCCGTGTCAACGCGTCATTTTCTGCCGTGTTGACGCGTCATTTTCTTAAAACCTAATTGTTTGCTTCTTTTGACTAAAACCAAAACAAAGAAATGAAATAACATTAAGGCATCATTTTCTGTATGGAGGCGGAGGCAGTGTTACTGCCAAATGGTTAGATTAAAATTAAAAACAACATTTTTTGGTAATTTACAAAGCTTTTATTAAAGCTTATTACTGATTAAATGTGCTCAAGGATTCACATAAATAAAAACGCCAAATTAAAATGCATAATTTCAATGACCAGTTACATTTGAATATCACCAGCCAATGACAACACTTCATCAGGTAGAGACAAACGTGTTTTGCCACTAGCTATTGTTCCCTCAGATGGAGTGACACAAAATGGATTGTTTTTGAAACGAAAAAGTGATGCGGGAGACAACCCTGCGCCAGTAAAAGCTCCAAAGCGTGTGGTGAGGAAATATGAGCCTGAATACATTTGGATTCATAATGGCAGGCAGTGCGAAGCACAGTGTGTTGAATGTGGTGAAATCGTGTCAAATGAGGTGCTAAAACCATTGAAGCTCCAGAGACACACAAAGCACCTGGGATGTCAAGTTTTTTTTTCTCATTTATTTGGGAAGGTGGTCCTCAGAATTTTTTTAACAATCAGAAGTGGGCCTTAAGTTACAAAAGGTTGAGAACCCCTGCTGTAGTCTACTACTTCTCCTGGGGATACAAACACAATAAGAAAAGGTTCTTGAACCTGTTACCCTGGCAACAAACTGTAATAGTGCTTTTGTCATTTGGGTACCCATTGTGAACATGTCCCACAGCACAGCCTGTAGTTGAACCCAGAGTACAATATAATTGAGTGTAGATGATACTAGTCTGGTTTAACTCTAAAGTCTTTGACACAGCTTACCTTATGCACATGTTCATTTAAAAACGTAGTGACTCCTCGGTCAGACTCCAATATTTCTGGGAGGCAGGCTAAATGAAGAATAAACCATTATGTGCTTTGAAGGGCAAGAAGGATAATCGTATTTTTGGCCATTCTTCGAGCCAAATTGCCAAACATTTACTGGTTTTACAGCTTCTCCAATATGAGGATTTACTGCTTTTACTGCTTGGATGGCCGGTTAGACAAAACAAGACATTTGGAGATGTTACCTTGGACTGTGGGAGATCGTGATAGGCATTTTTTTCACTATTTTATAACATTTAATAGACTAAACAATTAATTGAATAACTGAGAAAATAATCGGTAGACAAATTGATAATGAAAATAATTGTTAGTTGCAGCCGTGCAGTATATACTGTATGGTATCCGTACTATTACGGACAGTACTTGGACAAACATCCTCGCTAAGGAGTGTTTGGAGCCTCAATATTAGTAGTCTGCTGATTATTAAAAACTAGCAGCAAGGCTAACTGTTGTGGATAATTTCACAAGAACTAAAGCGGTAAGCATGAGTAAGTGTAAATGAATAGTTCGGTGTAATGATACTAGCCAATTGGAAAGTCAGTTGTCACTGTGTAATTCTTTAGACAATCACTTATATGAATAGTTGGGGGGCCTATAGCAATTCTGACTTAATTACTGTGTTTTTATACAGGATAGACAGTGTGAACCGACAGTGAGGTAATACATGCCTTTTACTTTTCAAATACAGAAATTGGTTAGTGTCCTCACTGCATTACATTTACCTTTACATCCTTAAATTGATTATTACCAGTGTCTCTGTAAGGGTGTGGGGTGTGTTCAGGAGGAGTATGGGGTGTCCAAGAGCAATGGAACATGGGATTATAAGGGACTATATGGGACTTTTGCCTGTGCACCCTGTAAAGCACTTTGGGTTGCCTTTAGGTATGAAATGTGCTATATAAATAACTTTGCCTTGCCTATAAATAACTGATGCAGTATTTATTTTTTCTGAGCTGTTGTTGAGCTGTTGTCAGAGGGTGATTATACCTGTGTTCCTCTGGTTGAACAAAGGTGGTTAAGAATGCTGTTTAACTTTTAGGCTGCATGTTATGTCTGAAAGGACGTCAAGATAGAAATTAAGTTGGATAGGGGGATTGGTCTGTAAGTCTACAATAAATTAACTTAAAATGTTATTTAATTTTTAGTGAGGATGATGTGAAGTGATGATGTGCCATGTCTAACTGCAATACTTGACTGAATTTTAAATGAAATTTACTGCACTATATATTTCAACGGGGAAAACGTCTAAATTGTTAAAACATCATGCTGATTCTGACTGTTATTCTGTTATAATGCAGAGGACACATTCCACACAAAAACAAAATATTATGGGATAAACAGCAATCATTGACTCATCCTCAGTTACCCCGAGACTCTTCCAGTAGCTCTAAACAGATGTTGGGCCAAGTGACGATTGTGGCTCCTGCTGTTGCTCAGAGACTATTGAAAACCCATTTGAAGCAGAGCACTTTTTTACTAAAAGTTGAAATATTTTAACTTCTAACCCTCTGTAGTGGGAGCTCGAAAAACATGCTAAACTTTAAAGCTGTTGGAGACACACAACAGTACTTCTTTTCCACTGAAGAAGAGAGGAGAGGAAAACAGAGGTCTCCAGTGGAGATGCAGCCCCGGAGCCTCTGGGAACTGTGAAGGAAATGATTGTTGGGAAAAAATCATTGCTTGTGCCTTTGACTGATTACAGGCTGTAATTAACCACTTATGTTACCATTACCAGAATGTTCAGCCTCTCTGTTGTATATAGTGTTATATACCTAATAGCAACTATTGATCACAAGACACTTACGGGGGACATATCCTCTGTGTGTGTGCATTTTACTCAGTAATTACAACATATAGTAGTAATTTAGTCACCTATAATTTGAATGCTATAACTTCTCATTTACTGTATTTTACTTTGTTGTAACTGAATTATTTTTCCAGCCATTCCTGCAATTATCAGTCTTTAAAATAATTGAGGGTGTGGGCCTGTCTATTTTATAATAATAATAATAATAATACAATACCTATTTATATTTACTTCTGCCAGGGATTGAATAAAGTTGCTACTTTTAATATCTAATATGTCTTGATTTATGTAATCTTCAGGTGTAAGAATGTTTTCTATTTAAACAGATGAAAACATGGTCCCCAACCACCTCATATGAAAAAGTTGCAAACACCATTATCAAAGCAACCAATCTCTTTTTTTTTCTCATTAAAAAAAAATATAGTTTAGGCCTGGATGTGCTTTCGTTTTTTTGCATAATGAGGTCAAAAACAAAACGAAACAAACAAATATATCTGCAGTGGTAGGCAATATTTTCTTTAAAAATGTCTTCTGTTTTCAATTAATGTCAGTGCAGACACTGGTTTGCAATTTATTTTCCTCCCACACTCTCTGCTGTAAGGTAAGCAGTCCCTTGCAATAGAGGGCAAATGAGAGCATGTCCTTTTCTTTCTGTTTTGTCTCTTCACAATAAAGTACAAAGTACAAGACCCTGGATGATTTCATTAGTTCTTAGTGCATAAATGTATCTAGAGGAATTTTGCTAGAGGAAGTTTTCCCTACCTCTACAGCAGTACAGGTCTAAAGTTAGGTCTTCAACTTGTGCTTGTTCCAGCTGATATTAGAGCTGAGCTGAACTTGGCTGCACCTCATGCCAAACCGTATTAATGTTATATCCATATAATTACAGCAAAGACCATCCTCAAGGGTATTATAGCTTTTACTCAACGAAACTGCTCCTTTACACTTCTTGAGAGGTGTTCTTCAGAGCAGTACATACATCAGAGTCCAGCCCCAAGCTACAGTATAAACCCAGGCTGCTTCTGAACAAATGTATGATTGCTGTTTGCTGTGCTTGTACTTTCTGCCGTGGATGTGAATGGGGACAAGTCGCTTTTGCTGAGCTGCTCCTGGTCCAGTAAAACCTTGGAGATCACTGCTGTTAGCGGCACAGATGATCCACTCTGCTAAAGTTTGCTCAGTTAAGCTTCATGCTCATGTGGGAGAATTTCTTAACAATAATCTGAACGCTGCCACTTTCAAATTTACTCACGCAGCGATGCCTTTAGACAAAAACGGGATGCACATCACCGACTCCACAGAGAAATAATGGTTAGTTACATTTTATTCTGATTCACTGATTCAGGATCAGCAATGTACCTAAACTTCAGCTTACACTATCCCACTCCTACTCTCTGTCTTTCTTTTTCCCTCCTCTCTTTAGTCGTCTTTCTCCTGCAGTCTATCTTTGACCAGTAGATGGCAGCCTGACTACACTGAGCTATAGAAGCTGTCCATGGTGCTGAATGTATGCTCTCTCTTTTAGTACGCAGCTGGCTTACAGGCTGTTTGGATGACTAATGTTTTTAGAATCTATCTATCTATCAATCTATCCATCTATCCAACTCTCTATCTCTTTATCTCTCTCTGTCTACCTACTGTATCTGTCTATGCATTTATCTGTCTGTCTCCCATCCTGTCTCCTTGCCTCCCTATCTGCCTGTCTGTTGAAGAGCAGCAGCAGCAGATGTGTGTTGTGTCAAACGACCCTCTTGTCTAGGTTGAAAACGGCAGTCTTTTTAGGAGAGTATGCTGTTATGAAGACTCCCACCAGTAGATGTAAAAAATGTTTTTATAAATATATATAAAATGACTAAACTAACCCAATGCACAGATAGCTACCAGCTTGATGGATGACTCACAGTAATGCTGTGAAATGGCTCAACCCACACACACACAGCCACTCACTGAAACACACACTCATACTAACACATGCAGCACAACACCCGAGCGCACACATACTGTATAAACCTATGTGGCACGCACACACACACACACACACACACACACTGGCTGTGATATTAAAGTTGAGATGGTTAACTATCTGTACAAGGAGGAAGGAGGATGCCAAGTGGAACAAAATCAGAGTGGATTAACATGGTGGGAGATTAGCAACAAATCTATTATGAAAACTATTCGAAGCAAAAACAAGCTGCTGTAGCCTATAAATCCTGTAACATGTGGTCGAAGGACCCAAGGGGGCTGAAGCAAAATGAGGATTAGCTCCAATTCAGTATTTTTTCATGTTGTAGCAGCTAGCAGCTTGAGTGTATTCTGATTATTCCAATATTTAAATGCAACAAATAATAACCTATCTTTAACAATTTTAGTAGATTAGTTTATGGGTTAACAGGCTGACTTGTATCCGCTTGGGCCAAGCAGTCTGGACTGAGAATTGCCTTAAGATGCAGTACCACTAATGACCAGTAGAGGCTAACTTAAAAAAAAAAAAGTCCCTGGTTCCATTAAAGCCAACAGTGCTAAAATGCTAAATTATGTTTTGTACAGGACATTTCTCCTATGTTGTTCTGTGATGATTAAAAAAAATAATTTTACATTAAAAAGATATTAAGACTAAAAGAAAGGTACATCAGCAGGGTGTTTGCTTGATTGGCTCCAGTAACTGCCAAGATGGCAACAAGTGGTAAATCCTCATCTAAACTCCGGAAAAATCTCTCAGTAGACTATGGGTGAAGTCACAAAAGCTACGTCAGTTTTCAGTCTATACTTTGGGCACCCACTCACTAGCTTTTCTTTTCATCGTGTGAAAGTACTGGCTGACACCTGCTGTGAAATACTGTAACGGGCCAAATTTGGAGTGACATGTGTAATTTGCATTTGCCTCTAAATGTTGCTGCTGTTGGTCGTCTCGGTGGCTCAGCGGGCTAAGTCTCCACGTCGTGTTTGTAGCGTTGTAATCTTGTTAACGTGATCCTCTGCACATGCCACCGGGGCCCGGGGATCAATAACTGGCTCGTGGCTCCGTTTGGGGTGCAGACTGAGAGAATCAGAGTGGTGTTTATATGGCACTGAGATTGATTGGCAAGAGATAGAGTGTGATGATTTTTCTGTTTAACACCATGTGACCTTCTCAAATCACATTGTCTGGAAATGTGCTTGTGTGTGTGCTTGTGCTTGTGTGTGTGTGTGTGTTTGTGTGTGTGTGCTTGTGTGTGTGTGTGTTTGTGTGTGTGTTTGGCAGACTTGGACCAACATAATTACCTCCCATACTCCTCCATGCAGCTCTTTCCTTCCCCTTTCTTCTTTTTTCTTTCCTTCATGTCTTTTTTTCTCTTTTCCTTTTTAGTTCTACCTCACCTTCTCATTTTTGTTGGTCCTTCTCTCTCTTCTTTCTCTCTGTAACTGTCACTCCCTCTCTCTCTATGTCTGTCCCTCGTCTATACTCCTTTTTTTTTCTTTCTTCAATCTGTCACTTTTTCATTTTGCTTCTTCTCTTTTTTCATCAGCCTTTCCCTCCCACTTCTTGTTTTCTCCCTTTATCCCCCCTCCATCACTTATGACTCCATCCCTTCCTTTCTTTCGTCCTCCCCTCTTTATTCCCTCATTTTTTCCCCTCTTTCCTTCTTTATCCTCCCTTCGTATGTCACCTCCCTTTCTCATTCACACAGCCCGTCTCTTGTTCCTGTTCACTTTCCTTCTCCCCTGTCTTCCCTTTCTTTCCCAACCGCTTCTCGCTCTCTCTCCTGAAATTGATCTTTTCTTCTCTCTTCCTCATTTCATCCCCTCTTTCCTTCCTCTCTCCTTTAGCCGCCCCCCTTTCTTTTCATCCCTCTTTTACCCTTTCTCTCCCCCTTTTTTCTTTCTTGATATCTCCTTCCCTGACTTAGTCTTTACTTAATCCCTCCTGCCATCCTTCCTCCATTCTTCCCTCCCTTTCCATATCTTTACTGAAATCATTCCCTCTTTCCTCCTCTCCCCCTCTCTCTTTTTCTCCTTTTAATGAAATATCTTTCTTCCAGTTCTATCATTTCATCCATCACTTCCTGCTCCACCTCTCCCTCTGTCTTTCCTTACATTGCTCTTTTCTCCTCTCCTTTTCATGCTTTCCTCCTCCCTTCCCTTTTCCTGAAATTTCTCTTTCTTCCCTCCTTTCCCCTTTCATTCATCCCTCCTTCCTCCCTCTTTGTCCATCTTTCTTAAACCTGCCTGTCTTTGCTCCCTTCTCTCTTCTTCATCTGTTTTTCCTTCTTTGCTCTTTCCCTCTCATTCCTTTGCTGTCTCTCCTCTCTTGCCCATCCCTGAAACCCTCCTTTTCTCATCCTTCTCTCCTCTGACCCCTTCCTCCCTCTCTCTTCCCTCCCTCCTTTCTTCCCTTTGCATTCACTCTTTCTCCTTCAGCCTCTTTCCTTCCTCCCTACCTCTCCTCCTCCAGTACCTTCCACTTTTCCTACCTCTCTTTTACTTCCTCAACTAACCTCTCTCTCTCTCTCTCTC